>JAHWXV010319839.1:0-15947 GCA_024586415.1 Phrixothrix hirtus
AAACGTATATTTCCACTAAAATTTTGACATCGAAAATTTTGGACGAAAACAATACTTTCTCTATTCTATATTTCATATAGGTAAGAGAAAGTAAAAAAATACAAAAAATATACACCAACTAAATATCAATAATAACACTATATTGACCCATCACCTATTACCAATAAAAACAAATACTAAGATAAAAATAACGATATAAATTAATAAAGAATCTACAATTGTAAAATTGAGACTGTATTATTTAAAGTAATGAAGTAAAGGCTCCAAAAATAGATTCCAAAATTGATTTTATTTTAAGATATTATTTAAGACTAATTATTTTAGTTGAAAATAAATTTTGAAACAGATGTTTTGAGTATTTACTTCATTAATTTGAAGTAAAATATTTAACACAAAGATAAAAAATCTCAAGTAAAGTATTTTAACTTCATAATGGTGGATGAACTTTGACTAATTTTACATTAATTATATGGTAACTCGATATTATAGCATTATTTTTAGCTATTATAACGTTCTCATATCTTAGTTGTAATTGAAGGATACGGTTTAGTAAACTCGTTTTTGATGACCTATTGTTATTTTAATATCAGCTGGCTTCAATAACTAATTTATTCAATACTAGTGTCACAAAACTTTATTTCAAAACTTTGGTATGCTTTTTTCGTTTATTATGTATTTCTGGCACATTAATGATTAAGCAAATCTTTTTTTATGCTCTAACTACTAATTAAATTAATACCAGTAGTTTAGTAACACCCTGTACATACATAGGTGTCCCCATTTTAACACGCATATTGGTATCTTTACTATTATAAGAAATGGAAGCAAGTGAGTTAAAAAGGTTTTGCAGAGTATATCCCTTGGATTTTTTTCTATCTTGTTAAGCTTTGAGTGTCGAAAATCCGGATTCGGTTGTCAAAAAATGAATATTAAAATCAATGCTGTTTAATTTCAACTGGTTAGATTTTCGTTTCATTTTGAACGAACAGATTTTGTAATTATATTTCAAGAATACGCTTCGCATCATCAGTAGATAACTGGATAAGGCGGTAACTCCCAAAACCCTTAAGAAAGTGTTTACACAACTTATTGAAACTCAGAGTTCTACTGTATTTAAAAATTGAATGAGACTGGTCCTAATTAGTTCGAATTTTCGATTCTCCATTGTATTAAAAAAAATAGATTCGCTAATTTCATTTTTGAGTAATGGTAAACCTTTAGTCTGATCTTTTTCATAGTTGTATATTATTAAGACCTTTTTTATTTCTTTGTTATCCTTATGAAAACCGTGTTAAATTATTTAATGGTTTGATAAACTTTAAAATGACAAACCGTGTGTCAAAATTTTTTTATTTTTATAAGGAAACTACTAGTAAACTATGGAAGTATAAATTCGATTTTGAATATTTTATGTTTGATGCTTTTTAATTATGTAAATGACAAATATTTCCACCGACATTTGTAAAATATAAAACGCAAAATATAGATAAATAAAAAGTATACATATAAATCTGAAATTTCGCTTAGCCCAAACTGCCAAGGTATGTATAACAGTATTCAAAAATAGCTGTTTAATAAGCAGATAAAAAAAGTAGAAGAGTCAAGTACGTGGGATGTTTAATGAAAACTAAAACAATTGTTACTATTGTTATTCTCGTAAAAGTAATTGTGGGCGAAATCTCTCGCAGTCAAAGGGATAACGTGCTTGCCTCGAAAAACTCAATGGGTTTGATAACCATAAATTTCTCAGTATAGCTGCAATACTTTAGTTGAAGTGTGTATGTGTTTTCGTCACTTCTAAATCACTAAATTTTCCAAGTATTGGGAACAGCGTTGTGTTCGTTTCCTTACGAAGAACTTATGAGAGTTTTCGGCGCATCCGTCATGTCTCATCAAATTTAGTTTCGATGGCATTCGGGGTAAACAAATAGTCAGGAAAGTTATGAGTTGTAGGGAGGTGAAGACGTACCCGTTACTGACATTATTCGCACCGACCCAGGTGTCGCTACTTTCTGACAAAGATAAGTCTCTGTAGGTATGGCTAAAAAGAATTTTAAGGGACGCCACATCGGTTTAGTAACGAAATCCAGTGGTGAAGTAAAGGCTTTGGAGGCAATTGTCATCCAAGAGCAGCAACGGAAATTGGACAAGTACATTGTATCGGTTGGGGAGTATTTAGAAGTGGACAACTGTTTTAATGTGTAGATTTTAATAATAAATTATTAACATGAGTGGCAGAATTTATTGAACACCCTTCCTATGTATGCATTACCCTTGAGTTGCGAATTTAAGCTGATTTGTTGGCGCAAATCAATAAATGGTTAATACTGTTTTCATAATACACGATATTCAAGTTAATATTAAAATACAAAATACATCGGGAAAAGGAACGCGGTAATTCGACTACTACCTTCATCTGAATAGAATCAGGCCGCACTCCTAAGTTCGAATTAACGTTTTAAATTTTCACTTCAATTTTATAGTAATTAAAATGAGTACGTTTTGTGAAATTGCCCTACAAAGAGTATTGCATGGAGATTTCGACTTAATTACTGATATCTAAATGTTTTGGAATTATCAAAATTTCCATCAGTTTAGATAGTGTTAATCCCAAAACAAATAAATCTTTTAATATAAAGCTAATAAATAATGCATATTTCTCATTAACGTAAATGTTTTACCGATTTCATGTTAAGCTTAATTACACAGGGTGCTGTTTTATAAAACATCTAGATCTAAACATTGCCTCATTTAAAAGTATTTAGTGAACTAAACTAACAAAATATTTGTACCTATACCTTGATATATAAGCTTTGCAAATTCCTTTTTAAGTAAAAAATCGACTCGGCCATAAATTTCGATTTTTGTAATTATTTCTTTGGCTGAGAATATAGGAGGAATAGAAATAAAATTTATTACTCACCTTTTAAAGATTTACTAGGTGGAGGCCCATCTCTATTCCATGGCGGATCTCCGTGTCCAGAAAAGTCTCGTAGTTTAAGATATGAAATGGTTAACCGGATAATGCTGGCTTTATCTAATTGAGAGGTAATAGCAGCTGGTAGTGGTAACATTTTTGCAAGTTCATAAAATTCGAAATTCTCCTTTCCTCTTCTAGATCTAGCTGCATCCCTACTTTTTTCTTTCCGTAGTTCAAGTATACTGTAACAAAATAATTCATTGTCGAGTAAGGACAGTTTAAAACTTTAAAAGATTATTTTGTTAAAGTAGACAATAGAATTAATTCGACATTATATAAATATACATTAAACAAGTGTAAATGTTTCGCACTATCGTGAAAAGCTTGAAATAGTAAAGAGTGGGACGTATTGAAATCAGAGCTCCCAAAGGGACAAGTCAAGAATGAAAAGCTTCGAAATCGGGCAAGGCGAGCTGGACACCGCTCCCAGAGGATGAATAAAAGTGAAAAGTAGCAGAGGCCAGGGGTTAGTGCGCCGAAGATGATGATTAGACGTTCCTAAACTGAAATGTTCTGCGGTAAGTGGGAAATAGCGTTGAAGGAACTAACATTGATGAAGAAGGGCCGATTTTACGATCCCAAACTCGACACGTAGGTACCTGAAATCTAATCACGAGAGTGTCACTGCCAAACAAAGCTTTACGAAAGCTTTAATTTATTTCTAATACTAACCATTAATCCGTCGATATTTTATTTCAAGGGCTAAATATACAATTTTATACTCTAAATACAACAAAAGTATACTGCAGCTTTGTGAAATGTGTATTATGTAGAAGTATAACACTTCAAGAAAACAATTAAATAACGTTAATCCTTATTTAGACTTAGAAATTAAAATTCACAATACATAATATGTAAATGCTTGCAACATTTTTATTTAGGTTATAAATACAAAAGTTCATGCTAAATAATTAATTATATGTTCCAGTTATTCTATTACCTATAATTGCTTAATTTAGAATTTCAAAATTCATGCAAGTTCCTATTTACATCGTAATAAAAGTGTTACTGTGTTTAAATTTGACTAAAATGACTGACATATTAGAAAATAAAAAGTTAAATTTCTTATCTCAGGGCTTTTTTTATGTACAACAAACAATACTTGATGTTCCTCAAAATTTGTAGGAGCATGTATTAAGCTGAACAAGTAAATTAGTGTTTGTTTAGAATAACAGCGCATTGAATTATAGAATTTTACATAAATTGTTATAAAACAAGAATCCTTCATACAACATTTTAAAACATTAGTATAATATATTGCAAAACTATGAACACAACGATTGAATTAAATTTCATTAACTTCTGGAAGTAACTATATCGCTTTTCTGAAGCTAAATGGCAATATGGTAATATTGTTTTGCTCTAATGATCGTCTTTGAAAGTATCAGCTTTTATTTCATGCAAATAATTAAATTAAAATTTGTAACAATAGAAAAATTATTTTGTAAAGGAATATTAAATATAAAAAAAAACTGGTGAGACAACACACAATTTTCTCATACGTATTTTAAATTAAATTTAAAGTTACTGATATTAATTACACATAAACTAAAGCTTGAAAATTGAATTTAAATGTAAAGCATATATAATTTATAAATATAAACAGAAAGTGAATAGATATGCAAATAATGCACACCAATCATTAAAATAATAATTTATATTTATTTTGGGAACGATATTGTAAACGGTCATCCAGAAATTTTCTCCAATAACTCGCTTCAATGCATTTTTCAGGGAAACCGTAAAGTTTACGCAAAAGGACATCAAAGACATGATAATCGTAGGAAGTTTTAAAACAAATGTTAGAACAGTTTTCGAGAAAATCGCAAAACACTTAAAAATCGCAAGAATAAACTGCCATTTCCGGTGATTCCATTATAAATAAATTCTTGCCATCATATACCAGGAAGGTACTAAATTTAAATATACAATTTCAACTTTCCACGATGTTTAGTTTTTGAGCTATGTTGTTCACAATTAATACTTTAAGTACTTCCGGTTACTCGATTTTCAGAAATGCGTTAGAGAAACCGCTTCGTTCATATAAAATAAAATTAAGTAACCAAGAAATATACTAAGTTTAAAAAAAAAGTCGTTAGAACCGAAATTTTAGTGGAAATTTATGTTATTTCCACTAAAATTTCGACATTGAAAATTTTGGATGAAAACAATACTTTTTCTTGTACATATATTTCATGAAACATTTCATATAGCATAACACACATTTGAAAACGAGGTGTAAAAGAAAAGGAGCAATGTCAATCCGGACCTGACAATAAAAATTTGATTAATGAAAATGGTTAAAACATCAAAAATTTTAATCATTTCTCTGAATTATTACTCACTTATATTTCTGACTGGTTCAAAATTATCAAAAATAATTTTTAAAAAATAATAACAAATAACTTGCAATAATTAAGAAGGAGTGGTAAAATAATAAAAAGTCATGAAATGCATATTGGATCACTTCTTAAGGCTACTTTTTTAATGGTTGGGTATTGAACCTTTTCTTTCTCCTCACCGAAAGGCTCTAATATCGTTTGAAATTACATTAAAAACATTTTTGGCACAGATCGATGATTGATCTATTAAAAACTAATTTATACTCAAAATTTAAAAATAGTCAATTTTCAAAAAAAATGTTAATGTTTTAAATTATTTGCATTTTTGTATTTCGGAAAGAGACTTAAAGACTGCTAAATATAATCTTTGTAAGACAGATATGAAAACAGTATTTTAAACACGTTAATGATGATCAACTAACTGAAAAGTTACCGTGCTAGGTTATAAATTGAGTGGTAAATAGTGCAGGCATGAGTCCCTTTATACTGCATAATGGGACCAGCCTTAGAATCATGGTTTTGAATATTTTTATAGTTAACCTAAAACCAAGTTTCGTGTATTTTATGGACAACTATCAAAACAAAAACTACTGTTTTTGAAAAGAAAATATAAAATTTGTTAACCAGAAATTTAGTTAGGTGAATATCACTTTAATTTGAGTTTAATACATTTTCAAGTTCTAGGTATTATATTTGTATGCTAGCAAATATTTAGGCGGTCGGCTTGTTTTAATTTGTAGATAGTATTTTCGGATATTTTAATTTTAATGTATTTAAATTGTCTCTTAATATTATTTGGAACTTTTCCAATTTTCTTAACTTTATTTAATTCCCATTTGAATCTTTAGATTTTTATTAAAGGAATTTTGTGTAAGTAGTAATGGGAAATCTTGCGTTTACGTATTATACTTCCTGCCATTTACACGACTTATTTTAGAGATACAATGCATCGTGATTTCTGTTTTTTAATGGCGTGCAAATGTGTGTATTTGTTACATTTATAACTATTTGCTATAATTTGCAAATATTTTAGTTAAGTAAAATTCGCCTTTTTAGAATTTCGATATAAAATAATTGTCGAAAAACGCAACGTCTATTTAGGAATAATTTTGTTAATTATCGTTTTTATATCTTCTGAGACGATATATTCCATAGAGTAGGATAGAGTGGCCCACTTGATATTCTTGAATTTTGATTCTCCTGTGGTTGCCTCCTGAGGAGAACCCCTCTTAACTCTCTTAAAAGAGTAGTCCTTCAAAATGATATAAGGAGTCTAACCACTCTGAAATTATTACATTTCTGAAAGTTTGAACTTTGAAGAATATTTTGAGCTAAGTCCAAGGTCGAAATTCCAAAAATTGGCCAAGTTTGGTGAATTTATAGCGAGGGTGATCCGGCACGCCCGTGCGGGTTATCTGACCCGCACAGGACGTATTTTTCAAGTGTCACCGAAACTAATAGTTCAATTGACTTCATGTTCGGTACGAATATTCTTAAGATAATTGTCTATCGTGGTGCATATGGTTTTCTCAATATGTGAATTCATTTGTTTATAATAAATATTTCAAGTTGGTATTTTAAGATAATTTTTTTTAAAATGATGCCCTTTCCACAATTTAAAAAATAAAGAAAATCCCCATGCAACGCGATAGTTGCTACATCTTTTAAGAAGAAAATATTTTACTTTTTGATTTTAGACCGCCCTTCTTTCTGGAAACGTTGCACCCGTCCGATCGCGCCACGGAAAAGGAGCTTCACGAGAATTGTATTGCAGCCATATTTTTTAGTTCGTCTCTTTAAAGATTTATAAATTTATAGTTTAAATTTTATATTTTGTACCCCTAAAATTTAAATTAATTTTACGCAGTAGTTAATTTTTTAAAAACTTCTAGATTTGTGCTTATTTTAGACTCAGTCGGGGTGGTTTGTGAAATATAGGCTTACTATAGATTTTATATAATTATGAAGTAATGAATTATTATTGCATATTTAAATATAATTTGCCATGCAAATTACAAAAATTCGTTATTTGACTGTGGATCGAACGCAGGACCTCTAGTTTGCCGAACGAGTGTCCTGCGATTGAGTTATAACAAAAATCGAACACCGAGCAATTTTAAATTCGTCTTCCCAATCAAGGAACAAATTTTCTAATTATATAATATTTAACTGTAAGTGTGTAAATGTTGTCCCCATATAAATTATTAAAATAAAAATTAAAGGCGCGTTTTCTGCTGTTATATTTTTTACTCCCATAAAAATTTGATTCGATTCTACTAAAAGTTATTTTACGTTAACAAATTAATTTAAGGCGCTTTCCAGTAAAGGTAAACACAAAAAATAATATAGGAGTTTTTTATTTATCTTTTATATAATCCACATAGAGATTTTAAAAATTTTTTTCTCAGTTAAATTTTAATGTTAACGACTCGTATTATGATAAATCGCTTCCGGAGTATCAACAAATTAAAATGTCTGTCTTCGCGACCCGCGGTTCTTTGTGATCGCCTAGAGAAATGGCGACGCTCATTAACCCATCTCTGAAACTGCTGCGCTCCAACTTAGTCATTATACGCCTTATCGAAAATCGAGCCACTGTCACATGAATAATACAGTCTCGTTCAAACTCTTTCAATCAATAATTGGCATGTTGACGAATTCTTGCCGTTGCTGAGAAATGTTTAAACACTAAAGTAATAAAAAGCAACAAAATATGGCAATAATCATTTCCGGATCAAATTTTGTTCGGATGCCAACAGTCCAACGTACAGGCACTTTGTTAAGTCCTTAATCCAAGTTCAATATCCTTAAAACTGAAACTCTACACATTTGAACTTTTTAGCAATTAATAATTCTTTTAAACGTGTGACCTTCATTACTAAATCCTTGACTTTTTCAATATTTCCATGTTTTGAGCATCTAATCGCCTTCCAGATCTTGGATCATTCTAAATGGAATTCCTACGATAACGAAAGTATTTTGATCAAAAATTAATCTCATGGATATGTTTGGGACCATTCCGGTCTTTGATTAAAAATTTTGACACGTCGCTGTTCTACCTTAAAACATCATTCATACTATTCAAAATTTAGTAACATGTATTCTCGATCAAATGAGTTCACATATCTACATCAAACACTTGCCAAAATATAATGAACAAAAGTTATAACCCTTTTTTTCTTGCCTAGGTAGATAATTATTAAGCTTCCTCTTGTATCTTTGTTCACCTGTTTTAAAAATTGCAGTAAAGTTGCCAAAAAATAATAGCTGCTTAGTTTTATTTTTGGTAATACAGGTTTTATCGAGTTTTATTTAATGTTATAAAAACACAACACGCACTATCCTACATACAGCATTAGTTGATTATAGTGTAAATAAAACATCTAAAGACCTTTCCATGGTGTTACGAATATTATGGCAGAAACATTTTCCTAGAGCAAATATTTAGTCTTTCTTGACATTTCAGATACTTTTCTCTAATAACAATTTAAGATAGGGGAAAAGTTTTGGGGCCTTTTTGCCGATGATCAAAAGACAATTCCCAATAGTTGATAACCCTTTACCAGTTATTCCAATAAAGTAACTATTTTTACTACTCTTCCTGGTTTCAAACAATTTCATAGAAATGGCCATAAATCTAAATAAATCTCGTTCTTGATTTAAAAAAATGTAATTTTTTATCTCATAACCTTTGCTATAAGGTAATCTGTACAAATTTCGAACAAAAATTGTGCAACTCTGTAAAACATTAATCTAATACGAGGGTTACAGCTTAAATTTCGGTTTTGGCAACACTGGACTTCGCAGGACAACTAACATACAAAATTTGTCAATCTTAACATTTCTACTGTCAAACAACTGTAACAGAGAGGGTTTATATAGAGCCGTTCTATTGCAGAATAATTTTAAAGTAAACAAAACGTGGAAAAAACATGGATTTAAATCGTGAACATTTTCTAACAATGATTTTCTTTTATTATAGATTGAAAAAAGTGAAAAGGAATGTATCGCTGATCTAAAAACTACTTTGGTGACGAGGCACCATCAAGAACAACTATGTTTCGGTGGTATCAAAAATTTAAATACAGTCATAGTAACCTTAGTGATGAAGTTCGTGAACGTAGACCATCGACATCAAAAATAACAGAAAACATTGATGCCGCACCAGAAATGATAATTACAGATCGTCATGTAACTTATAGAAAAATCCTGTCATTATTATGCATCGACATGAAACAAATAAATCAAACTTTACATGAGCATTTGGGTGTAAAAAATTATCTTTACTATGGATCCCCCATAATTTGACTGAGGCTTAAAAACAGGTTGGTTTCAAATGCTTCCGAGAAACACATAAACGGTTCAATTCAGGTACATCAAATTTGGTATACGACATTGTTAGTAGTGATGAAAGTTGGATATATGCATATGAATCTGAAATGAACAACAATCGACTGTTTAGGTGCTTCAAAATGAAGCAAAGCCAACCAAAATTGTTCATGATCGCAGTGTATCCAAATAAATGATCTCTTGTTTTTGTATCAAAAGTGGTCATGTGGCTGCTATACCTATAGAAGGCTATAGAAGGCTATAAAACTATAAATACTAAATGTTACACAAGATTTGTCTGAAATGTGAAAAGAATCATTCTGCATCGCCACAATGCAAACTCACACACAGTACAACAAACTGTGAACTATTTGGCCAGTCAGAAAGTGAAATTAATGTATCATCCTCCGTGTCCCGATTTAAGTCCTAATGACTTTTTTACGTTTTCAAAACTCAAAAATCATGTACGTGGTCAACGATTTTCAACAATAGACAATGTAGTTGAAGCGTTCAAGAACGGAATTTTGGGTGTGATGACTTCCGAGTGGAAAAAGTGTCATGACAATTGGTTTAGAGTGTAGCGTGGAATATTTTGAAAAACAATAAAGCAATTGTTTTAGTTCGAAGTATGTTAGTTTTCTTCTATCCCGAAATTAAAGCAGCGACCCTCATACCCTATAACATTAGCAAATAAATACTAAAAATATTTATAAACAGTGCTTTTAAATAGACTAGAAAAGTAAAATAAACCTACAGGTCGGACGTTGTAACCTGTAGTACCTAGCGCAGAGTACGTGGGGACACCTTATACAGTCTAAAGTAGTAATTATAGAAATTCCGTTTATTATTACGCTAGCGTGTTGCATAATATCTTCCTTACCGCGTTTAAAGATGTATTAAATTGTGTGTTTTATTTATATTTTCAATAATTTGTATTTTATTTTACGTATTTAAAACGTTTTACAATTCTTTAGCATTATTGATATTCAATACAATTATGGATGCACTTAGTTTATTTAAAGTAACTGTAATTACCGTTATAAAACATTTTTAATAGTTTATTTCTAATTTCACTTATAACACACTTTTTACAAAAACGCAATGAAGTTTTTAAACAGAATTAAGTTTATGCTTTTTTTGTAACAATTTATTGAAAAAGTGTAGAATGTTTAATTCATTATACATAATTGTCATTAAAAATATTTTTGGTGATTTCATTATACTTATAGTACAGTAAATTAGTATTACATACAAGTAGACTGTGTCTTTGCATATGAAAATAATAAGACTAGAATATATCTAATTATTTAATTGGGACATGTTTGATTGTGAGTCAATAATAACAGAATTAAAATATCTAGGTTAATACATCATAAATTACATTAACCCGTAGCATATGAGTAATTAATATAGTTGAGGGCAAGAAATTTGTGTTTCTGTATTGCATGTACAAATGGTGACGTTCGTTTATGATGGCGCCTAGAATATTGTTTTAAACTAAACTAGGTAAAAGAGTCTGATTACGTTTTGACTTAGCGTGTGATAATTTGTTACTGTAATAGTTTGATTATTAATATTGTGTATTATTTATAGCTTGGCCATTCTAGAAAAAACATGGGATTCTGAGTGCGCGATAACAAATTAATCATTATAAGAGGAAGCTCACTTCACATATATTTCTCGCAACGTGAATTTGAGTACAATCTCGTGTTTAACTATTCTAAATCGCAAACTAACTTACTATTCGTATTATTGCAAAAACTCATTCTTTTCGGAAATCTTAATAATGTATAACATTTTGTAATATGAATTTCTCACAGGGTTGTATTGTAAGTTTTTAATATTTTTCTTTAAATTTTGCTTTTTGTAACTATTACATTTTTAATTGTTAGTTTAACATTAATACAGCTAGATAATTCATCAACAAAAATTTACAACATAATTTGAATCAAATATTTGAAAGTTTAAAAATGTAACGAGTGTAAAGAAATTTATTCATCCCGATAACGCTGAAACTGTAAAAAGGTAGTAATTTGAGACATAGTATTCAAAACCTAATTTGAGTTGGCACATTTTGAATTAATTTTGCGTAGTTTATGTCAATAAACATAATGAAAAACGCGAAACACCGTATTGACCTATTTTGAAACGAACGCATTGGGGCACCTGCTTTCATTTCCATGGAAATGTTAATCGTTTGGTTTTCACATTTTTTCAATTCAAATTCATCTAAAATCAATATTTGTTAATTCAAATGACGTTTTATAGTTAAACTCTATATGATGATAGTATATGATATCAACATGTTTGGAACTACATTTTTAAATACGTCATTCTATGTCTTAGATTAACAAATTAATTACCTACAGTATACGATTATTATTACAAAATAAATAATTCAAGTATGATTAGCCAATTAAAGATAGAATAAACATTTATCTAAAATACTGTTGATTTGTAGAAAACTGCTGCCAAAATCCAAACACACAGGCAGAATTTATTATTAGCGTTTATAACAACGAGATGAGAAATTGTGACTTTTTAAGAGCCACATCTAACATTTTAATTAATGCAATTCTATTTTTAAACGATTGAATGTATATCTATAACCATTAGATAGCGAGCCGAGCGTTTAAAGCATTTTGTGATATATGCTGCTGCTTGCTATAGTAGTACTACTCATCTGGCTCGCATACAATCGTGTAATCCGTAGACAAATCCGAACCCTAAGGCAAATAACATGCGCATTAAATTACTTTGTAAGTATGAAAGTACGTGTAATGATTCCACAGGTATTTTGGAAGAACTTCCGTTAAACATCAGATAAAAGTATAGTTAGAAGAAGACCCAGCTCTACCACACCACCGTTTCAATTAATGCGTAATTTAAATCAAACATTTAGAGTGAGAGAGCCAAATAGTTAAGTAGAACGTTATCCGGATTTGACAGTATTGGCTATTGTTGCGACTTCGATCCAACCGAAGTATATATACACTTCTACCGTACGGTGATATGAAGCTCGCTTCTACACAACTGATAATTGAGCACAGTTTATTTTATTTCAAATGCAATATCCTGGAGGATGTTTCTAACATCGGAACCGATTAATATAAGCAGATGAGGCAAAAATTAAATAGGTCCAGTACTATAATCTACAAGGTGCGAGACAAAAAAAACGGGATTGTTCCCATAAATCAGTGTACGTACATAAATAGTTCCCTTCAGCATTCACACACTTCTGCATTCGTTACTGCCATTGCTAGTAACATTTCTGGAACTCGGTTTTTGGAAAGCCCCTCAGGAACGTTTCCGTTTTCGCCTGAATATCTTTAGCACAGGAAAAATGTGTTCCTTTAATACAAGATTTAACTTTAGCAAATAAAATGTCATAGGGAACCAAATCAGATGAATAAGATGGATTCTCCATCACGATAATGTTTTTGCTGACTAGAAACTGCTTCACAGATACGCCCTTGTGAGTAAGTGCATTTCCCTGGTGCAGCAGTCGTTTATCAGTTCACAACTGTAACTTTTTTGTCCTAATCTGTTCACGAAGGTTTCTTCAAGTAGCTGAGATTTGTTGGAGTTCTTGTTGCCAACTATTAACGGAGCACTTGGATATGAGTTTCTGCAAAATTCATGCTCCTCTTACTCGTCCCTAACCAAAATGACAATCGCATAACTGCACTCAGTACTTCGTAGGGTGAAAGAAGGTTAAAGGAAAATGTTGTATTGATATTGGAGAGGTGAAACAAAATACGATAGAAGTTTTAAAAGGCAACAACAACGACGAGTGTAAAAAATATTTTGAATAATAAAGCAAACGTTTGAACAAATTTATGAAGAGTACTTTGAAGGTAGCGAAAGTTTTCAAATGTACAAATAAATAAATTATATACAAGGAGCATCAGAAATAAGTGACACCGCGCAAACTGTGGATACCTTGTGACCTATAGAATAAAATTTGTCTATGAAATTTTTTTCACAAACGTATAGTTTTTGAAATATTAACAATCAACCAACCCTGGCGTGCACGCCCTACCGGATAGTAATATCGTGGTGCTTGATGTGCATTACTCATCGGTCTACCTTGAACTATCAAACATATTTTTGTTTCTGAAAATATATATTTATTCCGCGAGATTAAGTTAAAAGGATTTTATCTTACTTTGCCTGACATATTCAAGTACAGTATTTCTCAACCTCCGGTACACAAATCTAACAAGTAAGCGAAAAATTTAAAAATAATTTTTGTAAAGGAAAATAAATAAACAATGTATTTTCTAGTTGTTGATTTTATTTACAATAGTAATTTTTAGCACATAAAATTGTTACTGACCCACCTAAAAATAACCGCTTATCTTCTTTTTAAAATATCTCCGTTGATATAACTTACAAATTTTAAAACAAAATTAATCGTATTTAATTTGATGTCTGACCTATAAGATAAACAATTTAGAATCTTGCGTTTTTAACAAATAATTGTGGTAACAAGTGATGAAATAATCAATATGTTTAAAATATAAATATTAAAATGTAACAGCTGACTTAAACTTGTTATTTCAAAGAAAGTGAACAAAGCGGAAGTAGCTTTATAGGTCACATCACCACAAGCACCTCCTAAACAAATATTGCGTGTCTTTATAAGCGTATTAAGTTACAGTAGTACGTTTTTATTATCGTTCAATTGATAGTGAGTAGACAGGATTGTATTTAGAGCAAATTATGTTACTTAATTTTTCAAAATTTATAAACTGTTTTTGGAAAAAGCTTTAAAACCAAATTTTGTATTACAGTTCTAAGGTAGCCACAGTTTACGCGGTGTCACTTATTTTTTGGACACCCTATATAATAGCTACAAGTAAATCTGGACAAGTAGCTGGAGTAACCAAAGTATCCCTTAGAGTACTGATCGCAAAACTTTTAGCATTTACGGACCAGAAGCAAAGTTTGTCGGATGCTTGCAGACCACATTTATCAAAAGCCTCGTGAGTAAGTATTAACTAGAATATTGGAAAATGATTTTACTGCAGCAGCTACTTTCACTGTTTATATTTTCTTTGACATTTTTTAAAACTAATTTCTCATTTCCTTATAATTTATGTCCTAAGTAAAATAAATAAATTGAACTTTGACGTTGCCTAAGCTCTTAATCTTATATCTAATGTTATATCAATTAGATTTATACCTGTACAAGTTGTTTTTACTTTGCTAGAGGAGTTTAAAGTGCGAATTGAAATCTCAACGTAACCTGGATATCTTCATTTCAAAGTCATATCGATATATTTAACAAACAATTTCCAGAGACTATACTCGTATTCCGTATGATAAATTTGTGTTTAATAAATGATGGTGTATATTTTGAAAAATAGTATAATTGCTTTAATATTTAAAATAATGACTTTAAAATACCCTAAAAATTAAATAACTAGGTCACCGAAGTACTTAGCAATTCTCAAGATATTTTTTGAAATTTTGTTGAACCGTATAATTTGGGTTGCCTATATACTAAGGTAGCTTGATTTTCGAATGCTATTGAAAGAACTGTATTATATTCTATAAGAAATAAATTAATTAATTATTGAAATTACCTCTAGTTACCATATTGTTACTGGAAATCAACTAGAACTGTTTGCAGATACCACTGCCCATGTAGATAATATATTTTGTTTGAGAATTGCGGTCAAAATAATTTTGGTTGTCGAATTGAGGCTTGATAACCACCCTTGTTTAGTATTCTTATTAACTAAATTTTATTTTAGAACTTTAAAGACAACTAATTGTAAGTGATGATTATCGAAAAGGAAGTGATTAAAATATGTTTAGACTGAACTAATATTAATAATTTCATGTTAGAAGTCAAAAAGCTACAGGTTTTGCATACTAAAAAGAGCAATTAATTTTAGTTCGCTCATCTTCACCATACGTGTCAGGAAAAGTTGAATAAAAGCTTTAAAACTATTTAATATATTCTAAATGCATATTCTATAACCATAAAGAATCACTTTATAAGTAATCCTCTTGAAAATTTTCGTAAAGTATTTCTTTAATTAATTCTAAGATTCATCGGTCTTGATTAAACTTTGAGGGAAATAAAATATGAAGAAAACTTTTAGTATCAATTATATATATATATATATATATATATATATATATATATCAATAAGAAGATTCCTCCTAATAATGGCACATAAACTGTGTTTAAAAGGAAGTCTTGCATTTTCAATCAGCGTGTCCAGCCACCCAGCACTGATGAGCCCCACTAGGGCGAAACCATTGGTCTGCTGGTGCTGTGT
>JAHWXV010319896.1:0-10048 GCA_024586415.1 Phrixothrix hirtus
ATATATATGTATTCGTTTTCTTCTAATGACACAGTATACAAGAATTAGTAATAATAATAGAATTAATTTCTAGATTTAATTAAGTGCTAGTTATATTTAGTTTAATTTAGGCATTTTCATTAACTTGATCCTTCTCTATTTTTTTCTCTCTTTTGTAATTGTATTTTATTTTTTTAATGTCCAAAATACAAGGTTTTACTGGGAGGGCAAGGGCAGTCTACTGATTGTCATTTGAACTAACACCTTGAGATTCTTTAAGAACTATTTGACATTGTTCCAACTTTTAATTTTCATGTCTTATCACTCATTGTTTAATCGGTCTTCTTTGTTTTGTTATATTATCGTAATCATATGTTATTCATATGTAAATTATTCTCTAATACATTCATGTATTCTTAAAGAATAAAGTCATTATTATTATTATTATTATTATACTTTTTACCATCAGAGTTAACATGTTTGCAATAAGATTTCAATAATTTTTGTAAACATTTTTTTTAAGTACCTATAGAAAATGTTGAATAAAACCTATTTAATAACTGAATTTTTATACTTTTTAGAATATTAATTAGTTCCTACAATAGAAAGTATGGATCCACCACTTAATTATGTGCCAAAATATGAAATATGATGTGAAATCATTGATGTGTTCTTACTCATTTGCAAGAGGGTGCCTCATTAGCAATTTGTTACTGCACTATAAATGCCCATTTCTTACGCTTACCGAGGTTCCTATATTGTTACTGCTACTGAGTGGCTATAAATCCACCTTTATGCTCAATCAAACAAGTTGGGCCATTTTACTACAACAATGAATTTGATAACTGATTGGGATAAACTTCTTGAGAAGCTTTATCTGATCATTTCACACTCAATTCTTAATTTGAGAAACTCGATTTGATATAAATGGTTGAAGTCTGCCAACTTCAGTGGTTATCCACTTAATATTTTTGAATCCATCCATAAGTGAATTGAATTAATTTGTAACATAAGAGATGATCTTATTCTTTGCATTGTTTGGGCTAATATTAGTGCGTAATATAGTTCTAGTCTAGGAACTGCCAATGATTTCAATGGAGACATCTTTGCTTATGCATATAAGTTTGACATACACTATCAACAGTAATAATAGATCTGAAGTAAACCTATGTGGCATATTTGCGGAGAGATGCATCTGCAAATCCATGCAGTTTAACCGAGATTGGATTTCTTTCTAGGTATTTCAAAAGTATCCAAAGCTAAATTCAGAAATTCTGTCATTGTATATCTAAGTACATGAAGTGATTCATTCCTCGATAACTTCTGTAGCTATAGGTTTTGGAGGATAATGTTCGTCAAAATTACACATAGATTCAAAAGATCTAGAGAGTTAAATATACATTACAATGTCTGATATCATTAATTGTTTAATGATGAATTGGTAACTTGATATAAACATATTATGGCCATTAGAAAACCATTTATGTAGTTGATAACCATCAGTATCTAAAAAATTGATCACATCTTTACAAATTTCTATTGCCTCCTTAACTGCCTGCACCCCACACATCATGTCATTAACCTAATATTACCTGTGAAGCAATTGGATGTGTGCTTGCAGTCCAAGAGTTAGCTGCTTCAGATACCGAATAGCTAAAAATAGAGCTGAAGTAGTTCTGTATATGACAGTATTTAAAATAACTCTTTAAGTTCAGAATCCGAATGACAACAAATTTTTTGTAAACACCTTTGGTTGGGATTGATCAGAATTTGTCAATGAATTTTTGATATATCCCCATTGATTACAAAATTGCATTTCTAAATCTCAAAATAATCAATAAAAGGTCTTCCTCAATGGTTGGACCCACCAACTGAAGGTCATTTAACACAATCACTGCTCAAGACATATGGTGCGCTTACACCATCCTGGGCGAGCACACTGTATGCCTCTTGAGCAGTGAACGTTTTAAGGAGAACCCTGAGTCAGCCACCGCTGATCTTTAACTACAACTCTTAAGTCTGGTATACTAATATTGTATTGGTTAAAAACCTCATGATTGAAAAATAATATGATGTTTGATCATTACAATTGTTTTGAACTAGTATATACGATTTAAGGTTTTTGGGACCAAGGTAGAGGGCTATAAGTGAACAGTTGTAAACGCTGTGAAATTACATATTCAAAGCCCACTGTAAATGCATGAACTTACATACCCATAACTAGGTGTGCTGAATGTATTGTGCCACTTGTGCTCCTAAACTACTAAACAGCATCAGTGTTGAGTTTAACACTGTAAAACTGGTAAACACTAGTCTGGGTGGTTTCCTGTAGCTACATTGTGGTGCAAGGACATTCCAGCTAGATGAGCGCGATCTCAGCTTAATTGCCTGGGACATGTGGAGACAACTACTTAACAAACCTCTAATCCCAAGTCATGCTCTGCGAGCAGATGTATGGGGGAGGAGCAGATCAAGTGGTCCACTTCAGGACACTACGTGCAACTCTGTTAAATTAAGACATCTTATTCCTCTAATCAGGCCCTGGGAGAATCAACAGTATATTTTCTGATGATTCATGGGAACAATTATGAAACCCTTATCTAAAAACTTTTTATGAAACTAGAGGATGCTACCTTGGCAGAACCTCTAATGTCCAATTAGGTGCTGCAACCTCCGCAAGTCAGGTTGATGAAACGGAAAACATTACTGCTCATTTCAACAACCTCAACATACTTCAAATTCAAAGACCCAAGTTGTCTGGAGTCCAAAGGAGCAATCTCAAGAGGGCAAAAGCACCTAACAATCAAACCAAGGCAAGCTCTTTAAAGAGCACCACTCCTAAAAATCTAAGGCAGTAGGAAATGGGCAACCCAAGAGTAAACCTGTGCCTACTAAATACCAGAGATCAATAGATAATATACCACATGAAGCCAAACAACCTCAGAAAAGAATTCAACAACATGGACTTAAAAAAATCTCCCATGCCAGGGCTGTGGAATTCATACTTAGGGTGATCATTCTTTTAGATAGGTATCCTGAGGTACTAATCTCTGCAAAACTGAAGTAGGAAGCAATGAATAAGGTTGTGGAAGCATTGGATGGGGTACCCTCTGGGGAACCATCACAGTAACTTGTGCCAATGAGCCGAGAAAAGAGTGGCTTCTAAAGGTCGCACCTTAAATGAGGAGCACCACTGCAGTGGTGTATTGTGTACTTCCTAAACTCAGCAAGATTGCAGTATGGATATCGAACCACATGAGAATACCGAATCCTTACTGCAATGCCTAGCTAGACAAAACCCTAGCTTAATACTGGAAATGTGGAGGGTCTATGAACAGAAGATGCACGAATATCCTCAGGGGATTCTTCACAGCCTTAATGTTAGTGATGAACCTTTGACTGGAACAAATTAACTTGCAACACTGCATAGCAGCCTGCAACTTCTTTGGCAGGAAGCTAGTAGTAAATTGCAAACAAATAGCCCTCACACAAGAACCATGGTGTCACCCTGGGTCAGTTGCAGGCATTATTTTTTTGATTTATTTATTTACAACTGAAGTAATTTGCATATAATAATATAATATGGATGTTGACAGAGTAACTACCTAAAATATAATAATCATTAACTAAGTAAAAATTAAAGAATACAAATACTAATTAGTATGTCCTGAACAAAGAAGTTATTTATTTATTTACTTTTCAGAATTGATAAAAATATTACCTTCTCTATAGTTATTAAAAAACAGTTTTTTATTTTAGTTTAATAACAATATAATTTTTAAAAGTATTTAATGAAATATTGTCAAATATATCGATTTCAGCTAGAAATGAATTATGTTTTCTAGAGAGTCTAGCAATGGGAGCATTATATCATTATAACTGAATTTAATGTGGAGTAAGTCAATATTTCTTGTGTTTTTTGTCAGTACGTGATATGTAATTTTCTCAATTATGTCTGGACAATCAATAAGATTGTGGATCAATTTAAATAATAATATTACATCCATCATTATTCTACGAGATTCAAGGGAGTGTAAATTTAATAATTTTTGTAGATAATTATAATTAATATTTTGAATATGTATGTTTAATTTAAATGCTCCAAATTTTAAAAATTTGCATTGAATTTTTTCTAATTTGTCTTTGTGAATTTTATAGAAAGGTGACCAGATTTGACAAGCATATTTAATTATCAATCTGACAAACGAACAATATAACATTTGTAAGCATTGAATATTGTTAAAATCATTTAGAGCTGGTTGTATAAAAGAGAATTAAATTTGTAATCCGAGATTTCCCGTCAAAATCCGAATTAAACATCAAAACGGGTTGCAAAAACTAAGTTTAAATTAATATAATCTGAATTCTGTAAATCGAGTTTATTTACATTGAATTGTGGTTTTTCAGGTGTACAAATGTATAATCCGAGATTATAATACCTGTAAGTCGAGATTATAGTAATTCAAGGAATCGGTGAATTAAATTGAGATTTCTGTGTAATTTCTTATAATTATCGCTAATAATCAAACAAATTTTTGTTAATATGGTATTCATAGGAGTAATAATTGAAATGTAAGTCACTTTGAATTAATATCATGATTGATAACTACCAAATCAATTTTTAAAAATATCCTTATAGAATGTCCAATACTTCTTTATCAAGTTTGAAGAGTGAGGTAGAAGAAAATTTACCTACATCAAAAATATTTCGTGACAGAACAAACCTTATTGAAATGTACCATAATGCCGATTTTAAAATGTTTGTTTTTTTATTTCAGAATAACTTGGAACTTTCTCCTTTTTTATTTTTGTGACATTATTCAAACACTGTAAATACAAATTTATCTTCAATCTGTGTTATAAATTAAAAAAATTAAGAAAGCCTTTTCTCTAACCTCGCAAATTAATATGACAGCTTTTAAAAATGCATATGCTCATAACCAAAAAATAACAAAATAGATAAGTGTTCACAACTACATTACATCGAATTTACTAAAATCTCGAATTATGTAATTTTATCTTAAAATTACTTTCTGCAACTCATTCATAAATAATCTGCAATATAATTTAATATCGGATTCACTAATTCTCGATATAATTCTCCTTTCTGCAACCGACCCTTAATGATCTTTTTAAAAATCCTAATATTTTTAAGGCTTTATTTATAATTGCATCAATGTGTGAGACGAATGAAAATTCTGTATCAAAACTAATACCAAGATCATTGATGTGCTCGTTGCATAATAATGCAATTGAATTCATATTATATTTATATTTAATTTTTTTCTATTAAAGGTCATTACGGAACATTTAGCAATATTAAAGTAAAGATTATTGTCATTACATCAATTAATTAAATTGTTGATATCAATTTTTCAGTCTTGTAATGATTTTCTTATTTTAAATAAATTTAAATTGTCTGCATATAGAAGAAAATTAGACCAAGATATTAATATCTTGATATCATTTATGAAAAGATTAAATAGCCAAGGAGATAAATGTGCTCCTTGGGGGACACCAAAACTAACTAGGAATTCTATAGAGCAATAGTTTTTTTATTCTTACAATTTATTTTCTATCTGTTATATATGACTTTATCCATTCAAAAATTGACCCTTCGAATCCATAAGCGAGAAGTTTATTTAATAATACTGTATCTTTATCAAATGCCTTGGAAAAGGGGCATATTTTTCAATGTACAGTCAGTTTCAATTCAATCTGGGACAACTATTGTTATGTGTATGTCAGTTAAAGCTCTAGATGTATCTAAACTCTAAAATATTTTATTTTCAGTACTATCAGTGTTAAATGATTTATGTGTTCTTTCATAATACAATATTACCTAGCTAATGTTCCAAAATTCAATTCCCAGATTTTTAGCTGAAATATAAATTGACAGTGGTTGTCCGGATTAAATTGAAACTAACTGTACCTCTATTCCAAATCTTGTATCTATGTTGTTAGTAACATACTCGCCAACCTCGACACATTTTTTTGGTAGGTATCTTGTTGCATTAACTGTATATTTGATGATGCAAGAGTACAAGAAAGAGCTAACTATCGCTTCTGCCTATCTTCAATTTGATTCACCAGACCCCTCCCCCATCTAAGGAGTTAAGGGATTTAATCCAATTCTGCAAGGAAAACTACAAAGAGCACCTTATTGTATGGGATGCTAATGCTCACCACACTGAGTGGAGTAGTACTAATATCAGCGAAAGAAGGACTCATTTGTTAGAATACCTTATAATGACCAATCTTCACACATTTGTTACAACCAGAAGGAAGGAAGTACTCGATATCACATTATGCTCCTCTGGTATCCTACAAACAATCACCAGGAGGGTTTTCCAAGAACCTTCAATCTTGGACCACAGTTTCTAATGCGACAACTAAATCTCACAACCTCACCAAGGCAGGAATTCAACATGCACTAATTGGAATTCTTACAAAGATTTGCTCTGCACATGTGGGTATATTGCCTGATCAGATTAATTACTCAACATGCTTAGATCTAGCAGCAGATCTCGTAAAGACTGCACTAATCAAGCCTTATGAGGACAACAATTCCATGGTGGGACACACTTTGGATATTCTTCAGAAAGAAACTAGATATCTCTATAACAGAAAAACTCAGTAACTGAGTAGGAGATCTTCAGTACCTACCAGAGAAATTATAAATCAGCAATTCACCATAATAAGAGGAAAGCTAGGAAATCTTTCTGTAAGGGCATTGAGTCTCTGCCCTAAGCTTACACAAGGCTCTCAAATGTGACCCCATTACAAATTGGGATCCTTAAAATTCCCACCAGGAAATTATACCACCTCAGATAAGGAAACATTAAAGTTACTGATTGACATGCACTTCCCAGGAGCAAAATCAGCTAATGCATCATGGCAATGTTCACAGAAGTTGCAGTTGTAGATAGAGGTTTTCCACCATGGTGTTGACCTTACTTAAAGTAAGATGAGCTATCAGTACCTTCAAACCTTACAAATTGCCAAGCAGTGATGGTATTTATCCTGCTCTACTTCGAGAGGACATTGAAATTCTTAATTGTTACCTCTTAAAACTTTACAGGGCCAGCTTGGCACTAGGCTATATTTCACAAGCCTGGTGACAATCCAGAATGATCTTCTTACCCAAAACCACTAGGCCATCTTAAGAAGATGCCAAAGCATTTTCCCCAATCAGCTTGACATCCTTCCTAGTGAAAGGAATGGAAAAGACGATTGTGGAATACATATGCAATGTGGTGTTAAAAGATTTCCCTTTGTACCGTTACCAGCATACCTACCAACCAGGCAAGTCTGTAGAAACAGCTCTACACGAGCTTGTTTACAGCATTGAAAAGGTGCCAGCCTACAAACAGACAAAACTGGGTGTCTTCCTAAACAAGAAGCCTTTAATAATATTACTTTCGAATCTATATACACAGTTGTCTCTTATCATAGGTGTACATCCCAACATCTTGTTATGGATAAGAAACCTTCAAGAGGGTAGAACCTTTACAACAACCCTAAATTGCTGTAAAATAACAGCCTCGGCCATAAAAGGCTGCCCACAAGGTAGCATTATATCACCACTTTTATGGAACTTGGTAGTTGATGATCTACTAAGGACATATAATTCTAAAGATTTTTTTGTCCAGAGGTCTTGCAAATGACATTGTCCTGCATATCACTGGGAATTTTAAATCTACTGTTAAGGCTGTTATCCAAGATGCTCTGAGCATAGTAACCAACTGGACTAACCTCCCCACTAGCTCATCATTAATCCCAGAAGGAGGGCCTCTATTCAAGGACCTTTCTTTATCAAATAGAAACCCATATTTTGGGATTCTAATGTTAAATATTTGGGTGTAACATTCAGCCAAAGACTAACATGGAAATACCACATACTTGAAAGAGCAAAGGAAATGACAGCAATCTTTTGGACATGCTGCCATACCTATGTGGTTACATGAGGCTTAACTTACACATCACTTCTTTGGTAGCTGGGTATAAGGAATCAAAGCAACTAAACCCACATCAATAAAGTACAACGTATGGCATGCCTAGGGATTGGAAACTCCCTAAGAACTACACCAACTGCAGCTCTGGAGGTGTTGCTTGTTTTACTTTGTTTATGCCTTTTGGTGTGAATGGAGGCAATGAAAGCTGCATCTGGACGACTGGTTCATTCCAATCAATTGCATAGGAAGGGATACAGCTGGAGGCACACTTCAGTAGTGTTATTCCAGCTGGGGCTTCAACTATTTTTTCTACAGCAATCCCCAATATGATGGATTGTATTAATGATCCTCAGCAACTGCTCGATCTTCAAGACCTGATCTGGTTTACATAGTTAAACAGCACCTTTCCAATAGGGCCTTACACCTTTGTTTCAAGCCGAAATCCATGCAATTTCGGCTTGCATGCAAGAATGCATTGTTTGAGACTACCACCTCACTATTTTCACCAATAACCAAGGTGCCGTAAAGACCCTATTGAATCCCACCATACCATCCAGACTGGTGTGAGAATGCTAGCAGAACCTACACGCTCTAGCTTGTAGGAACAACAAAGTAATTATTTGTTGGATTTCTGGCCACCAGGTACATGCAAGTAATGAAAATCAGATTTGTTGGTCAGGGAGGATACTGCTACGCAAACAGCCACCCCCAACATTGGCTTACCCAACCCCCTTATAAAATCCACCATTGAGGTTGACCTATTCTTTAAATTCAAACAATGGTGAGATAATTAAACCTTTGGATAAGCTAAGGCTCTAATTTCAGGTCCAGCATCTAAACATACTTTGATTAAACAGGAAAGAAATTCAAGTTTACACTGGCCTCTTAACAAGCCCTAGCTTCAAAAAACACCTAACTACAATCGGAGTCCTTCAAGATCCTCTTTGTAGGAAATGTGATGAAGACGATGAAATGTCATTTCACCTCTTATACGATTGCCCAGCTCAGGGCAATCTCCAATACTATAACTTTGTTTCTCAATTCCCTTAATCCAACGAAACCTTAAATGCTCCCGCACCCAAGATACTGAGATTTCTGAAAATCTCAGAACTTCAAGAATAGTTCCATGGGCAGTTAATACAATTGGTCAGTGTTGTCAACTGAACTTGCCTTAACTATATTAACTGGTTTTTTTAGAATCACTTAGTTACGCTACAGATTTATTTAGAGGGATGTCAATAGTAGACTTTGACATGTGGTTGAAAAAATTAATTCACATGTTGCTATTATTTAGTTCATAATTTCTTTGACTTGTTAGAAATAATTTCCAACTTCTAAAATTTGGATAATTGATTTTGGATACCTAGGTTTGTACCATGTTGCAACATAGGAAACTTGGAGAAGAAGGTTTATCTATTGGACCTGAATGATCTAAACTAATCATGATTTCTGGAAAATTGATTTATTTCTTCCCAAACTTATTTAAACATAAAAAGTTATGTCAATCATCTTTGGTATTTGTAAATCAGAATAGTTGCATTCTGAACTAAGGATGTTCTTGCAGATTGTAGGAATGATCAAACGTAAATGTGCAACATGAGTCACAGTGTGAAAAAGTTTTTGCTGTACTTCTTGATATTAAAATAGAACTGACTTAATTCCAATTATTGATACATTAATCCTTTTATAATCTAATTTTAACCGTTTGTACAAATCCATTGCAATAAAAGGAGATTCAGAAACAGACAATATAAGAGCTAGGCATGTGAGTAAAGTCCCACTAGAAGAAACCACCTGTATGATAGTAGTAGACAATAATACACTTGTATATATTGTATACAGGGTGTTCCACGACTCGACCGACAAACTTATACTACATATTTCTTGGGTCAGTACGATCAAAAAATTTTATATGACCTATAGGTTAATTCCTCTTTGTTTCGGAGGTATCGAAGAAAAACAGTTAGCCTTGACGAATTAACGTATTTTGACAAGTAACGGTTTTTTGACATTAACATTATTTGAAATCGACATTGAATTTACATGTTCAGTATTGTAGTTAATGCGGAATTAATTTATTAATTCAAGCCATTATTCCGCACTTTACTAATGCA
>JAHWXV010319941.1:0-14142 GCA_024586415.1 Phrixothrix hirtus
AATAAAAATTAAACGTTTCGAAAGCTATTTGCAAATAGCTTTCGAAACGTTTAATTTTTATTAAAGTTACACAGTTTAACCAAAAAATTGTTTTAATTATTTCAGTGTGTACTTATGAAACCATTTGACCAAGTTCTTTGTTTTTTCCGATTGGAACTACTTTAGATAATAATATCAGCAGTATTCGCGAAAGAGTCTATACGAAGTTAATAAACAATTCAGATTTTTAAAAGAGATAATGACTTTGTATACAAAATATTTTGTAATAGCATGTGATAGCATTTAATAGTTATCTACCTTATTATATTAATAAAAGCGAATTTTACTAAAAACTAAAGTATGTTGTCAAAGTTTTCGTACATAGGCTTTAACCATTAATTCAAAAAAGTTTTTCACTCAGTAAAGCTCATTTGTGTAATTAATAAACTTTTTAAAATTTTAATCTCTCCTTAATCCATTCATTATCGAATGATTTTCGGTCGAAAAATTAATGTATTCTCAGTTATTCCATTGAACTTTCAAACTATTTGATTTTATTGAGCTTGTTAGTAAAAATAAGGAAAGCATCATTTGAACTTTTTTAAACATATAAAATAAGACCATTAAACTTAAATTAATTAATCTGCAATTAAACTAAATTTAATGAATACTTTGCAATTTTAACGTTCATATCCGTTCTAACTTAACCCTCATCACATGCTACGCGACCAATTTTTTAATAAAACAATGTTTAAATAAAATATTAATTAAATTCAAATCTGTTATTGTCGTATGACTGAATAATATTTTTAAAAAATTAACAGGTAGGTAATGTAAACAAAGTAAATTTCTTACTTGGAATAGCTTCAGTAGGCAACATTCAAAAATTCTATTATACAGAATACAAGGCGTGTCTAATAAATTTGGCGAATGGTATAATAAAAGTACAAAAATGGAATGCACATTTCAAATACGTTTATTGGACTTCGAAGTAGTCGCCACCAGCTACAACACTTTTTATAACGCTCGTATAGGCCCTGAAAATTGCCGGAAAACTCTTGTTTTGGAATCGCTTTCAGAAGTGTTGTCACATGTTCTTAAACCTCCTTGACGTCCACAAACCGTGATCCCTTCAAGGTCAATTGTAACGTGTAGCAAGTTCCTTGTAATATTTTTCCTTAATTTAAAATATTCTAACATCTTTTAGCAACTGCAAACGATACATGAAACATTAAATCAGTAAATTTCCCTTTTAAAAAACTCATTTATAGCATTGCGTTTTAAGCCAATTTAAAATAAACAACTTTTATTTGATTATAGTATAAAAGTTAGTATCTGAACTTTAACAACGGAACTACAAATTGCTGGAAGACG
This sequence comes from Phrixothrix hirtus, assembly GCA_024586415.1. Classification (NCBI taxonomy): domain Eukaryota; kingdom Metazoa; phylum Arthropoda; class Insecta; order Coleoptera; family Phengodidae; genus Phrixothrix; species Phrixothrix hirtus. Next base: position 1,354 of record JAHWXV010319941.1, read on the forward strand.
TAATGGAATTGCTGAACTTCAATTGAGTCTGTCCCTGTAGTGTGAAAGATAGTAGAGCGGGACGAGGTGTAAGCACCGTGAAGGGTAGTCTGTCTTGAACTCTCAACGTGCGAGCATTTGGCATTGCATTCTAAATTCTCTTGCCTTATGTATTTCCTTTATCTTTAATGCCGAATGCTGACGGGTTTTGAGTGAGGCTGATTCTTTAAACAAAGTTCCTTTTTAATGAGTATGGGCAAAATTACTTTTTTTTTATATTTCCTGAAGAATTAGCGGTCCTAAGGGGTTGGGGGAAAAGGTAGTGTAAACGGTCGCACTGGGTTGCTTGCATGTGTTTGTCTATTTGCCTATGAATTGGTGAGTTAAAATTTAAATTAATTTACTATGCAGCAAGCTGCAAAAATATATAGAGATAGCATATTGCACGTTGCTTATTTATTTGAAGGTCGTCAAGTTTTATAAATTACATCTGATCTTGGCGTAGCCCAATTTAGGTAACGAGATCTCTATGATACGTTCCCTTCGCTCAAGGTTTAACCACAAATCCATGATTGATGTTAAATTAAGTCTATCACACTGCAACAACCCATGTATTCGCTACCGAATTTTAAGTAGAACATTAAATTAACATTATTGTCAAAATTGAGATTGTTTTCTAAATTGGTTTGACTTAAAGAAATTCTTTCGGCTTAACTTCAATATATTAACTAAACAAAAGAAGGAATTATCTAATCAAACCTCTCTGTTATTGTTCGTATTTATTTGAATTACCGTAAATTTATCATCTTCACTAAGTTCACTTTACGATCTTATTTAATTTAATTTGTTATTAAGTCTGTGCTCTGGTCACAGATATAATTTACCGTAAAGAGTCAACTTTTAGTAGAGGACCCATTTCCGTTCAATTACTTCACTAATTTTAAATTTGATTCCTGCTCGCGAATCTAGATTTGCCGGTCACTACAGAAGACTTCGTTCTTGGCGTTGAACTAATTGCAGACTCCACTGTTCCAACTGAAGCCAGCTTTCCATTGTATATCCGGTAACATTTCAAATTTTTGTTAACTAAAATTCAAATATTTTAACTTATATTACATAAAATTTCAATTACTTCTAACTGCTAATATTTTAAAATGGCTTACGATTCATTCATTTAACTGTGATATTTTTATTAAGTTTGATTAAACGATTTATCTAATTGAGTCCTTTTATTTATGTATTAATACAAAGCTTTTTAGTTAAACAATTTAGAAATCATCAACTGTTAAGATAGTCAATTTATTAGATGTAAAGCTTATTAAACTTTTATTTAACGTCAAGCTTTGAAATATTTGCGCCCACGACTCGCATCGGACAAGTTGGCAAAGCTACATCTTGGGTTACCTCTGAGTTTATTAATTTTTGAGCTAGGGGAGTTGTCATCCTCCCAAGGGCTGAAACAACATCCCCAACCCAACGGGTTACACTCCTTAACACAAGGGAACAAAAAAGTCAGCAGGGGTAATATCTGGAGAGTAAGGTGGGTATTCCAAAACCATTACGCCACGCTGAGTTAAAAATTTGCGTAAAATGATGCTTGTATGCGATGGAGAATTGTCGTGCAGTAACATCCACTTTCTAGTTTGAATCATCTGTACCCTAGCGCGCCGTATGCACTGCAATAAACGTTTGAGAAAGTCCAAGTAGATTGCAGCATTCGCCTTTTGGTCAGCAGGGACGATTTCCTTATGGATAATTACCTCTTTGTCGAAAAATGCGATCAAGATTGATCTTTATATGCGGCTCTTTGTTTGTCGCGGGTAAGAAGGTGATCGCCTTTCCATTAATTGTCTTTGCGTTTCGGGGTCGTACCGGTAACGCCAAGACTCGCGTCCCCTGTGACAATGGAACCCACAAAGGACAGATCCCAGTCACAAATGGTGATGAAATCGCCACTGGTCTCAAAACGTCTTGCTTCCTGCTCGTGTGTTAGGATGTGCGACACAAATAGTGAACAAATCTTGCGCTTGCCCCAATCTTCATGGATGATCGCTCCAAATGTGACTTTACTAATGCCCACTTCTGCTGCTATTCATCGCAAAGTTAATCGGCGATGTTTTGGTATAACACTCGTGCACGTTCAGTTTTCAGTTATCCTGCCTGTGAATGGGTGACCCGAACGCAGGTCATCCTCCATTGCTTCCTTACCTGCGAGAAAGCGTGCAAACTAATCGTATACATTTTCTACTCACAGCATAATGCCCGTTAAACCTGTATCAACATTTCATAGTTTTCGGTTGCCGTTTTACCCAATTTGAAGTAAAACTTAATGTTATGTCGTTGTTGCATGACATTTCGACGCACGCTACTCGGAACACTCTATTCAAATGACTGCAGCACTACGATGCGAGGAGCTTCACACGATTTCGGACAAAGGACAGCTCCAGCTTGTACATGCATGCACACGCATGTGCGTGACCTTGTTTCAAGAGTTGAATACCGATATATTATACCATTTACAGAGTTTAGTAAACACACCTTGTATACTGTCTTGTATGCAGAGTGAGACGCGACAATCGTCGGTTAGGCATGTATCAAAAGGAGAAGTATCTATGAAAATTTGTCTATGTGGTTTACTGGATATGCTCTACGAACTCAAGTATGGCCTGCTACAATTTTGAAATTCTAAGCTTATAACTCTATTATAGTTTTTTTTGTTTAATTATCAGTTTAGGTACATATTTAGTATAACTTAACACCTAATCAACATGGTTTTTGACAAATATTACTTTTAGTTACTATTTTGTTAGTATGCTCCGTTACATGCTATTTTCCATGTTATTCTTAATGATTGTAGAAGCATCGTTGTAATTTTGTGAAAAAATTAGACTAAGTTTGAAATGTTATAAAAGCAATTACCAAGTGATACACACGGTGCTAAAATATTATGTAAAATTGTAGAACACCAAGGTTTTAAAATTTATTTATTTAAATTGAATGTAATACATTTTAGTAGATATTCACTAAAAGCAACAAATTATCATTGATGAATTCCTTATGCCTATCCTTTTCTGTTTTTCTTATTTGCGTATTTGAACTCAAACTTTCAAATGTTGTGTCTAACACACTTTGTTATTAGCATAATAAATTCATCGGTGTTAAGATTTGGAAAACGTTATGATTTTGTTTGGCCAAAAAATTTTTAAGCGTAATCTATATTTTATTCATTAATCGATATTTCGGACATATTTTGTCGTTCTTCAGAATTCAACTACAGATATAATTCATTAACTTTTTGGACAATTAGCAGCAATAGAAAACAAGGACTTGAATATGTTGAAATTACTTGTTATACTAATAAACAATAAATAATAGCATATTTTCACTTAACTGTAGTTAAAAAGCTAGCATTATAATAGTAAAATTTGTTTTAAAAGCTATAACAGAATTTTTATAAGAAATGGATCAATTTCTAACAAAAAAATCACATCCACTATTGATTGTAAGTAAAATATGTACATTTCAAGTTTTCAGAAATATCAAAGCTGTAAAATTAATTCTAAAAAATGCCAGTAAGTGGCAGAGCGTGTGAGTTAATTTTTAAAAAGAACTTTGTAAACGTGCATGTTTTTATTAAATATTATTCCAATAAATGGTATTACTACACTAAATTTGAATAAAAAGTTAAAAAATTTGGAGGGTTATTTAGAAGGTTAATATTCAAATTTACATTAACAATTTGGTTTTAGATGCAATTTGGTGTAAGCAGTTACACGTAAAGATTGGCTATGACGTTAATTAACTAATTATGCAAGAATATGAAATCAGTGTGGGGTTTTTGATTATTTTTGTCTAAATGCAAAAGATAACTGTAAATTATGCGCAAATCCTGTATAACCTTATTGAAATTAATAGATTTCCTGCTTTGTTTATGTAATACAAGTTTAATTTGGTCCAAAATTTTTACGTTCTCGATGTCAAATCTATTTATATACAATTATGTATATCCAATTGTTTTTGTTGTTTTACATCATATGCGTGCTGTTTGATGCTTTTTTAACCACCAAGTCGTTTGGCCAGTATACTTGCCGTCGCAATTTAAACAGTTTAATTTATAAATGACCCTTGATTTTATTAAAGGTGGTGTAGAGTCTTTAAGAGTAGTGAAAAGGGACTTTAAGTTATTGTTATTGTATGTTACTACGATAACGTTTTGTGATTCCGAGACCTTGCCTATTTTTTTTGAGGCAAAATTACTATTTGGGATTTTGCGGTATTTGAAATTTTGAATTATTTTACTATCATCTGTGCTTTGCTTGAACATTAAGCTGTTAATAAAAGTTTTTGGGTAACTGTTCTTCATTAGAATGTTGAATAACATTTTCAATTCTTATTGTGTTCTTCTTTTTTCTTTCCCCCCATAAGAAAAATGCGATTTTGGGGCTAAAAAAAGAATAACGAGAATATGCCATTATAGGCTTATTCAAAAAATTGAAGAATAGTTACCCAAAAATCTTTGTTAACAACTTAATTTTCGATCAACCTGTTGCCACGGTCCAAATCCATTCTAGGCCGGTCGACGGAACCGGCGTCAACAGCGAACGCCGGATAAACTACTGAGATGCGAGGGGGGTTCAAAACTACCAACAGGAATCGCTGTTAACCGATCCATCTCCTACTAAACAATCAGAGCCTCAGTACACAATTAGGAATAGGGGCACCACTGACTTAGTTCACGATAAGGGGTATCCTCCAAAGAGCATCGAACAGCGAGACAGAGCTGGTCCCTCGCGTTTCTTTATCTGTCTACTAATAGGTACTTCTCCTGCAAGAACACGACAGTTCTATGGTTAAGATAATGTGACGTAGGTTCTACTAGGACCTGCTCCCAGGTCTATAAGCTTTTTAGGTAATGGTTTTAAAACAGAAGCTAGTTGAAATATAGCACATAAATGAGAGACAGTTAGTCGTATAATCCACTAAAATAAGGATACAATATCGCAACTATTACGGGGTTGTTACACACAACTTTCCGTCTAGTACATCAAAATATAAATTTAGGGTACACAAATATCACCAATTGAACTGAATCGAAGTTCACCTGTCCCAAAATGTTAAACACACGGGCGTGCATAGCATTGATATGACCACCGTTCTTTGAGTAAATTTGACAGGTATTTCATTAATTTTAAAGACCCAACACCACTTGTAATGAAATCAGGAGTGATTTAGAAAAGAAATTTTTTAGATTGTGACGGCAAATATACTGGCCAAACGTCTCAGAAGCTTAAAAACAACCCAACAAACACGCAAAAAATAAAAAAGACAATACTGCATTGACTATACATTATCTTAACCACAGCTATAAATTTCACTTCGAAAAGGTAAAGATTTTGTACCAAAACTACAACAAAATCAAAAGGCGCTTCTTGAAAATATATTACACAAATCAAACAGAGAATACTATTAACTTCTTTACAGATACACAGGATTCTCATGTCATTTACAATTATCTTTTGCATTTAGACAAAATAATCAAGATACAACACACTGACTTTATATTCCTGAATAATTAGTTAATTAAAATCGTTTTATATAAGAGAAAATTTAGGTAATCAACTCATAGCCAATCTTTAGCTGTAACTCTCTAGATTAAGTTGTAACTAAAACTAAATTGTTAATGTAAGCGATTATCCTAACCGAAGGCATCAGCTCTTCCACTAAATTATAGATTAATTACAAAGAATAGGTATCTTAAAGAATCTGAGTAAAACTAAACTGATAAGAACAAAAACGCTAAACCGTATAGAAAATCGCTTATTTTTAAATTGATATCTATAATAGATATTCAAAAATGTTTTCCGTTTTCTGTTAGAGGTAGGTTTGGAGAATAGTAATATCAATCTTTCTTGTCTGTAGATATTTAATAAAATATATATCGTTATATTTAGAATAAATAGTTTTAAGACCGCAACATCCTAATATTTTGACAAAATTTTTAATACTCTATATTACTTGGTAAATATTTTTGGAATATTTCAATCATAATTCTCATTTACGTAAAAAGTTAATAAGATATTTTTGCATAGAATGGCATAAAAATTAACAGTAACGAACAAGTTGAAATTTCATGATGGAATTTCACTAGATGGTCCAATAATTATATAAAAGATACATATATTCCTTTAGTATAACGGCAAGTTGATGAAACTCAGCATTATTTTAGTTGGATGGAATATATCTAATAACCTACATGTACAAATTTTCAGAAAGAAACTACTTTCAGTGTTAGATATAGGGATAACCGACGATGATATGAAAGATACAATTTCCAGTGCTTAAATATGAGATTTGTAGGTACAGTAATGAGAGATAGGCACTTATTCATTGTAGTTTCCAACAAAATACTTAGATATGTATGTAAAATCGAATATTTATGTTAATTCAAATTTAAACATAAATTAAGGTTTTTGATTTAAACAATGATTGCGTTTTAATATATTAAGCTCTATAACACTAGCTTTTGCCACGCCCGCGCCGCCTAAGTTTAAAGAAAGGATATCGTATCGGCAAGTAGCTCACTCGATTGAGTTTTATGAGTTCATAATAAAGGCAGTATAGTAGTTAAACTGAAACGTTGCGCACAAATTTATAAATATTTTATAAATCAAATAAATAAATTAAAAGTAAAGATAAACTGTTTCAACTATAATACTTACTAAACTTATAAATTCCGCGAAATATATGTGAACTTGTTTTAATAAAAAACTTTGTTGGCTAATAATTTGCCTCGTATATACAACTGCCCGGAAAAATTAACAGCTTGATGACTCGATTGCGTGTTTGCGTTTAGCCTTATTTATTTTTATTTGTATTTTACAGCCCTTTTTATAAGAAATAATCCTTTTTAATACGACTAAAGCACTGTTTTTAGTAAGTAAATTCATTAATTTATTTGTATAACCTAAAATACTCTGTTTACAAGTTCAGGTTTCTTGCCAATAAACTTTTGCATCTATGTAGGTATATTTTGTGTTACGCAGCTCTACTGATTCGCCTCTTTGCGGTTTTGTTAGCGCAGTAGTACTTTACTACTAATTAAAAGTATATCTATACGTTATAGTATTAAACTAAAGCTACAAATTCAGATTTACTAGCTTTGTAGGACGCAGTAATAGATATCGGGTCTGAAGAAGCGGAACTACCAAGCTTTTCTAATTTCTTCCATTTGATAAATTTTATCACTACTACATTATGATATAAAATACTTGGTATATAAACAACTACATAAACTATATAAACAACTTAAAAGCAAACAGAATTTGTTGTAATTATGTTGTACAAATTTAAATTAAGGTTACCATATTTAAGATTACATTGGAAATAGCCAACTATTTTGAAGTCCTTCTTAACTGTGAATTCGCTGCCAAGCATGGAGTATATCACTCAAATATACACCAGCAGCTTTCAAGTTCAATCAGTTACGCATTGCTTCTCGAAGCAAACAAAGTGACATTTAATAAATTATTCATGTATCTAATGTTTGAACTAATATTACTACAACTTGGTCAGTTATCTTTTGTTGTTGCTTTATCGAGTTACCCATCATGGGTAAGAAAAGCTATAATCCTTAAATTTTAGCACTTGAGGCCGAACAGCGATTTCACTGCCTGTTTGCAGCTTGTGACCAGTGATTCGAGATTAAAGCACACAAATGTTACTTTAGATCAAGAATGCTTTTATTGCAAATATCAACGTCTCCTTTATACATGTCCTTTTACAAAATTAATATTAGTTTCGGGAACTTTAGGATTTCTTAATTACTAAATGCCTGGTAATATTTATGTACTGTAATTATGCGGGTTTTGTATATATATTAAATTGTAAGTATCACGAAGCTGTGCTAAAAAAAAACTACTTTTATATGTGCACTCTTCGATAAAATTGATGTTTAGATTCACAATACGTATTATTTGTTCCATTAACTTAATTTTAATTTAAACGTTACAATTTTCTCAACTTCGTATCCCACGAAGGAACAAATTAATTCCGAAACGTTAGCTATAAAAAATAGTTCGATTTTTTTAATTTAATAGATTTTCTGCTCCCAATAAAAAAGTAATACTCTGAATTCTCTACTAAGGATACCACAGCAAACGAAAGAAAAATAATTATTAATAGCAGTACCTTTTTACAATACATGGATCAAATTATCACCAGAAGAGCTACCATCGCGTCTGCACAATTAGATACTATAATTAGTTCCACTACCAGATTAACGGTATTGTCTAATTCCTACATTACCTTTTCTTCAGATACCGCACTTTTGTTGGTTTTCTAGTAGTATCTGTGTAAGCCAATGCACTAAATTTTACATCCGGTTATTTGAAATTAATATTCTTCTTTTAAACTTCGCACATTACTTGTGTAGTGTACTGTAATGTAGTGACAAGCCAAGCATTTCAATTTCAAGCAGTTTTGTTCTATTATCGAGTGCGAATTCTTTATAGTTGGATATATGCTGATTTACGATAAATAACAACTCAGCTTGTAACGGTTCAAATCGTAGCCCTTGGGTCCCGGGTTCAATAAAACTAAATTATATTTTTGCTTCCGGGATTACTCATCGGGGTGGGCAGGTTCAGTTAGGCATGGTAGAGGGCACCAATTGCTGCTAGAGCTGTCTCTTGGAACGGTTCGTATTCCGTTATCCTAAATAGGAGAAAGTTATGTATTAAAACGGAGCGGCCCTCGAAAGTGGCCTGGTCTTTTCACAATCGTAGATTTAATAACTAAGCTCGGCGGAAATAATAAGACGGATAAAACTTTCAAAAGTAATTTTATTCATAATAACAGAAATAATAATTTAAATAAACACTTTCTAATACTTTGTACATATTTACATTGACTGATATTTAACAGTTGCAAATTAATTAATTGGATTTTATAATACTCGAAAGCTTTCAATGTAAAAAGGCGTTCTCAGTATGAATATGACAGACTCTTAGCGTCGCTTTCGTTCTTTGAAAGGAAGCGCACGCTGTCCAACGTAACATTCTGTACTCCTGTTACATGTGAATTTTTCTCGGATTGTTCAGTACTCTTTAAGGCGCGAAAGGGCTCACATCGCTTGCGGGCGTGCTCCTTCGCATGAAGACTCGGGCAGTTCAGACGATGATCCCTTGGTCCACTGGTGACCAATAGCACACGGTAAACGACGGTATTGCGAGTTGCTAGCGTCAAACAGACTCTCGCTACCTAGTCAACTCAAACGTGTTTAACAACAGCGTATTCACGTGTAGTAGTGGCGCTTGGACATTCGTTAAAGATCCAACTCAACGTTCGAGCGCTCTAGTTATGCTTATTGCCGGGGTCGGACCGTTACAAAGCAACTCATCCGCTTTCAACAATAAGCTAGGCAGGATAGGATAATAAAAGGGCCTTCACCCTTTAGGATGGCTGAACTAACTTCGCAGATTTAATTCTGTGATGGTGGTTTTGAAATTATAATATAAACAATTCAGCGTGGTTGGTTTGCATTTTTGCAGTTAACAAAGCGCTTTATAGTTCAACAAAAATATTTCAACCTTCTAGGCAGAGATGCACCTATTCTTTATACAAAGAACGGTACGGTATTAGCTCAACCAAGGAATAGCAAGAACTATCCATTTAGCCTGAAAGCTTCGTTCTTTTATACAGAATACTTGGTATTTCGTTCTCTGTTCCTCGAACAATCTTGATAATTGTTATTCGGTCTTACACTTATTGATAAGCGTATCGCTCATATGCTTTGATTAGCAATTTATTTATGACGTAATATTGCGCAATTGCAATTAATATTTTCTTGTTAATTAAATTCGTTTTTGAGATTGTTTTATGTTTGTTATACATTTCGGCAGCAATGTTTATTTACTTTGGACGGTTTCGTAATACTTTGGTTATTGTGTAATATTTTATCGTAAGACGCACATATTTGTTGCAAATCGAATTTTGCATCGCTTTTTCGCATTAATATATTTAGCTGGAAATGTTACAAACTTTAACATACTGTAGTTGAAGAACTATGAATTGGAGCTATTATTCTATTACATCTATTCTCTGGTATGCCCTTGTTTGTAGCAGCTCTAGTAATCTTGAATGATACGATGCATTGTGCACGAAAATTACTACTCAGAGGTATCAGAGTGCTTATTTTGCACGCTAATCGTCTATACTTCTCCTATCCTATATGAACGATTACCAACGCCGACATTTCACCTATGGTGAATGGATCATTTAGATCACCCTTTTTGAGCTATTTAGTGATCATCTGTATTTTTACGGTCAACCTATGATTTATTTATGCTGTATTCCTCATCTACCTACGTTTCGTTGAGATAATAAATCTTTCTACCTAGTTGTCTAAATGTTTTGAAATATCAAAGATACCATCCTTGCCAACACAGATGCAGGTATTTCAATCTCGACTTTCTATTTGCCTTTCCTACCTTGCGAACACAGATGCAGGTATTTCAATAAATCTCGACTTCCTATTCGATCTCTCATAAACCACGTTAATTTTATGTAATATGCTCTACAGCTTTAATGCGCTTAAGCTTGTTGATAAAGTAATTTCATCACCGATACTTGATAGAATATTTTTGAATATAGGAATTTATATGTTAAAGTAAAGTGATTATACTTTTTTCTGTACAACAGATGTCTTTTCATCATTCATCTGAAGTTACCTTCGTCCTGTCGACATACTGCTTGATTGTTGTTTTCGCATTTTCTATTTTACAAAATTGTAAGTACTGCTTTACTGACTTCCGTGTAGCTACGATACTTTCAATAATATTGTTTACCCTATAGGAAGAGTAATTTCATTTTAAGACATTGTAATGTTGAGTTGAGGCCTTGCTCGCGAACGTCAAAGTGTAATGAGCCCTAGCTCTGTAACGTGCTCAGCTGGGGCTAGGACTGTATCACAAGTACCGCGAGTTAACTTTTAGTCGAAGTGGGGTCCAGAACTGTTCTTCCGGTGTTGCAGAAGCTTTCTAAAACTTACTTAAAATATGTACAGATTAAAACTGTTTACACAGCAGTTTCCCAGTATGAACTGAGGCTTATAAATTGCACTGGTTTAAGGTTATTTACAAGTATGATTTTGTTACATTCTGTATATATATTTTTGTATTATGATGTTGTTCTAATTAGCTCAATTAAAACTTTGTATTTTTATTCAGTTGTAATTCCTAACCGCATTGTACTTGTTTTTTGATTTATTCACTCAGTGTACACCTTTAAACTGTTATGTTTAATTTGATCTCAATTTTAAAGCACTATGAATGTAATTTACTTAATTAACACCGTTTGTAATTAATATCTATACTCTGAATATTTGCATGCTTGCTATTTAAACTGTGCCGCACTTCTAATGTTTTATTTTATTCTACATTTTTAATATATTTTCATGAACTTCAGTTATATTACTTTAGTAATATAATTGTTTAACATTTATTTGTATAATTATACCTTCAATAATAAGTCTTTAAGACAGAAAATTATTTATCTAAAAGCAATGAAGAAAATTCTGGAATGCTGGATTCAAGTTTAGATATAAATAATAGCTAGCAGTTGTTTCCCCTTTAGAGTACGGATACTAGACGGAGCTTTAGAGAACTTTACGTTGTTATTGATTCTATCGATTTCACTAACGATGCATGATCAAAATGGCGAAGGTTTGTTGTGTATTTTTAATGCTACTAATTATGCAGTTTTCGCGGGTCTATCTTACGTTAGGTGATTAATATTTGGTTCTGAATTATATATCCTCAACTTAGGTCTGTTTAGGAATTCTGTGGTACGCCACTGATCTAAGAATTATGTCAAGCCAGATTAAGCGATCGTATCTTTGGAGGTTCGGTCTGCTCTTTACCTCAGGAAATTTGTAAATGCTTTTTAGCAATACGGTGAGTATTTGAATAAATAATCCTTTGCCAAACAGTCTGAAATTGTTTGTTTAATTCAAAGCAAAATGTATCAAAGGAGCGCTTCTTCCCTCTAAACTAGGGGAGAATTTTTTGTTTACTTTCAATGTTTAACTATGAAAATTGACAAAAATATTTCAAAGTCCGCGAATTTAATTATATTGAAATTTACTCTATGTAAATAGAAATAATGCACTACGCGATACTTGGGGTACATTATTGTTCTAAACCCTTGTCTGTAGAGTGACTCTGTTCATTAAGATGTCAGAATCGTCTCTGTTTCGTTTGGATTCATGTGGCAGCTTTTATATCAATTTGTTATCGGTGAATCCAAGGAGAAACAACTTTCGAGTTAAAAATCTACCTTAATTAATAAATTTAACAAACAATTAATATAGTATCGGATGTGAAATTTTATGCCCTTGAAACAGCAATAATTAATATTAATGGAACTGTTTCTGTGCGATATGAAAACACGATTTTGAATTTGGCGGGCTTTCACAACGCACACGTAGAGCGGGAGGATTCGATTTTTATGGACTGTATTTTACGGCTGGGGTTTCTATCCCAATCTAAATTTAAATAAGGTGAAGGATCGTGAAATATGCTTATACAACTGACACTAATTAAACAAATAAATTGATAATTTGTTATTTACATAAAAACAACTTACCTTTTGGTTTGATGCTTGAAATCAGGTGCAGCTTGGTCTTCAAGAATTTGCTTTGGATAACAAAGGATGGAACAAGGAAGTTAAAGGTTGACCAAAAAACACTATCCGATAAAATACTAAAATGAGTCTTTTTTAATTATATGTATGTTGTACAAATACTGCAAAAAA
>JAHWXV010319990.1:0-15280 GCA_024586415.1 Phrixothrix hirtus
ATATATATATATATATATATATATATATATATATATATATATATATAGTATAATTAATCCTGCCAACGGTGTCAGTAGTGCTTACTCATATAAGAGAGTGGCACTTATTCTTGAGATTTTTAGTGTTTTTTCAATTCTTTCGTGAACGGATTAACTAATTTACTTAAAACTTACAGCGTTTCTCTTACGCCTATAATGGTCTTTTAGAAAAACTGACAATTACTCCGAGGAAATTCGTTGAACCGAGTTATCGAGGAAAGTTTCCAGAATTGCGTTCAGTTAATTGGCTGGGCGACCGTTGCTATTATGTTCTCAAATTAACGTAAATTATTTTTTAACAATTTATGTGCATTATTTATATGCGCAGTTACTTTTTATTTAAATATATAATTTGCTTTTGTTCAAAATTAGCTTAAAATTTAAATATGGAAGTTTTAATACATATATACTGATTTCCACAAGAAACGCAACACCTAGGGTTAGTTCGGTAATCTTTTTAAAATCTTTCCGAACGTTGTAATTTATCACTAAAAAAAAACGGTTAAAATTTGAAAACAAAAGAACAGAAAGAGGAAAGTTTCTTCAATAATTAACTGCTTCGCCGCGATTTGCTATGCATTCATGCAGACGCCGTGGCATATTGCCAATTAAGTGACCAATATCGGCCTATCATATATCATTCGAAGTTTCCTAAATTGATAACCAAAGACGGCGCAAGTCGTCTGGTGGTTGTGGTAAATCGCTCAGCCACCTACCGATCACATCCCATACATACTCAATGGATGACATCAAGCGGTTGAGTAGGACATAGAAAGGCAACAATGTTAGCTTCTTCCAAAAAGTGCGTTGTAGCCCGGCTCAAATGTGAGTGGGCATATTCTTGGAAAATGGAAACTTCAACCCTATAAAATATGGAAGTGCAACAAGCTACGGTACATTGGTAATGTAACCGGCCATTTAAGTTGCCGTTAATGAAGACCAAAATTCATCTAGCACCATAACATATTGCATCCCATACGATCATCATCACCCCTAATGCGAGTGCTGTGTTGCATTCCAGAAATAATGTTGAACTTTTGCGTTCTCAACGCACTAGCCTTACCCCCCTATGGCTATCGGGGCCCACAAGCAAAATCTAGATTCGCCATTGAACGCAATTTGATGCCATTTGGTGTCTGCGGGCACAGTAAAGCGAGATTAGAGGGAGATACGGAAATGGACGGTACAAATGCAGTCCATAAGATTTTATCCGGCTATAAACAGATGCCATTGACATTTTGAGTTCTACCTCTCACACCCAGACTATTGTAATTGATTTAGTTAAGGAAAATCTAACTCTTGTAGCCAAAAGTCTTAAATGACGTTTTTCAAATCACCCGGGGACCTTCAGATCTAGGACGACCCTGTTGAACCCCTTTTGCAGTCTATTTCGACCAACATCTCATCACCGTTGCAAGGTCATGATTTCCACGGCTAGTAATAAGTCTAAGCGAAGGTCCGGCCTTTCTCATGTCAACGATACGATAACGTTCAAAATCGTTTGATTGCCCATAATTTTTACGTTGGCGAACTCTTGGCATTCTTAAATGTTCAGAAGGTAGTAGTGGACAAACAATTCCCAAAATTTATAGTTATTACACGCCGATTGATTTCTTTCAAAAAATTTATTGTTGCTACAAACAAACAAATTTAAATTAATTTTGGAATTTAGGGTGTAGGTATATAGGAAAGAAATTAAGGTAATTCACTTCAAATTAAATTTGAAATGGACAAGAGAAACTTGTATGTTGTCTCATACCAGAGTTTTCTATATCTACTCACTGTTTAAAATAATAAATTAAGCAAATCTCACCTGATCTTTGAGGGGTTTGCCCTTTAAACAACTTTGTTGCTGATAAAAATAAGTGTTTATTAATTTATCTTATTCTACATCTGTACAAAGTTTTGTCTAAATCAGAAACAAGGCGTGATGCCTTTTTATGCAAAACGTTGTTGCTTCTACGCGTATTTCATAAATGTTTTATATTCAAAGATACCCAATTATATGAATTTAAGGAATCTAGTAGTTTATAAAACGTTTGCATTTGCCTCCTTACAGCAGATACACAAGTTAAATTATCGCTAAAAGCTACCTCAATACTATTATGGATCGAAATTTGCATAAATGCTTTTATGAAAACTCAAGTTTGCTTCTAATTCTAAAATAATTAAACAATTTTCAATTTAAGTGGTGTTCAATCAACCATAGTAGTCAGGAATTCAGGAATTGATCAAGTGAAACGCAGTACGCTTTTATTAAAAATAGAAACTTTATTTGAGTACTTTGAACACTTGTTTGGGAATTTAGCCTTTAAATATTTATAAACATAATATATTATACAAATTAACTGTTGCTAATTATAAAGCAATTATTTATTATCGATAAAATTAATTAAAGCAAAAAGATTGAATAATGGAAAATAAATAAAATCCAGTAACTGTATGAGTATGACTGTTAATTTACCGTTTTTAGTTAGACAGGAATTAAATTTAAAAATTCTGTCCTAAATTACCTTTTTTTATTATTTACTTATTTGGATTAGAAGTTTAATCAAGGTAGCAACTTTTCCTATATCTACATGTCTATCATACTTAACATTACATAAAATGTTACTAACATTTTCTTGTTAACACAAAGAACTATTAGAAATAGGTATCTGTGTGTGTGTGTGTGCGTACGTTGTGTGTGTGTGTGTGGGCGCGTGTGCGTATGCATGTGCGCATTTGTGAGCGTGTGAGTGTGTGCGTATGTGTATGTACACACTAATTAGCGGGAATTTCATCCGACCCTTAATTTTAAGTATTCGTTTGCAGGTCCTATAACACACTAACAAATCAAACAAACAATTATAAAGTATTATTTAGCAAATGTAGACAACAAAAAGGTTTCAATGTTGTAGTCATTATAAATGTTGCAAAAGGATAGGGCAAAATAATCAATAAGTATTCAGTGGACTCTAGTTAATTTGAACGTGGATAATTTGAAATTCTTTGGAATTGAATTTTATTTCATCATTACTTGGAAATCCTAAAACAATTTTGGAAATACTAATTAATTGAAAGTTCACTCAAGCTAAAATATTAAACGCTTTTAATTCATTAAGTGCTGTACAAACATTTGTTTAATAAAATGATTATTGTGTCAATAATTTATGAATGTAAAATTAATTTTCAGTCAAATTTTATTTAGTATTGAACGAAGCAAGTATATAACAAATACTAATGTTGTATTCCTTAAATTGAAGATCAAATACTTTAAAGAATACATACTATTCATTTGCACCAACTCTTATAAAATTAATATTAATTATAAGGATTTTTAAAATTTTTTGCGAACACTTTAGCTTATGTGATTCGGCTATAAAAAATCATTTTAAATCATTCCTGTTTATAAACATTTTTGGATATCAGCCAATTTGTTTAATGTGAGTCTATATCAAATGCTCGGTCTATTAATTCTGTATAATCGTTGTAAGGATAATTTGAACTTTTTGCATACTTTTTAAAATTCCGATAAGTTATTGTATAAGATGAAATGTATGAAATAATTATTTTAATAGTAATTTTACCTGAATGGAAATGATTTTGCATGATGGAAAAATTTAAAAATCTCATTAATGACCTCCATTGATTTGTAAACATTTTATGTCAGTTTGGGAAAGAATACGCCACCATCCTTAGAAGAATATTTTTAAATCTAAGGAAAAGTTTTAATATCATAAATAAGAATAATGTAAATTAATAATCTAAGTTAAGGGTTGTTAGCGACTAACTGATGATGTAATGTAAATAAATATAATAATCGCAAACATAACCGTTTATAAACAAATAAAGATCATTGGGATTTTTGAATTTTCTTTCGTAATTCAAAATCATTTACAATACCTTTAGAGTAAACCTTAGATGCATTTTACTTAAAAATACTATCAATTTTAGTATAACTTTGCATACATCATTCTAAAATTATTGTATAATGTATGTATATTAAATAGGCAGTGTTATTCAATTTGTATACATTCTATTGAAAAACAATTTATAAAAAATAAGTATTAAAATTGTTCTTATAATTATCAAAACTTGTAATGGGACGAAACGGCGTTATGCACCTTCGAAGGTGAAATAATTGTCAAGACGCAGAACCTACAGGTGTGCAAACTAAGTAAACGGCGGGTTCATAATGAAGTTATCGTTTAGCTTTACGTAAATACTGCAGCGCTGGTGATTTTGTCTGAATCGGGATAGCACTACTTCATCAAATACCTGGTTTGATTATACAGAACTAAGGGATGAATACCATAGTTCGAAATCCTTTGGGAAAGACTAATTTGCGGGGTTGTCAAGCTGTCAGCTACGCCACTATGCTGTGAGGGATCGCTGTGCTTCCCAGATTACAACAGTTCTCTTTACTATCTTATTATGGTTAAACTAATATAGTTAAATTAACTTCATACTAAATAAAACGAAGTGATAAGATAATAATCGGTAGAATGTTGTAAAGTCAAATCGTTCAGTATAACATGATATAAAAACAAGTATTACACAGTTAATACTCGCTCGGTGGTATTTTTTGAATTTTTAAAAGATAGTCGGGTTTTTGTTTAGCCGAATAATAAGGAAGTCTCCCAACGAATATATTTTTTTAAGTTATGGTGTAATAGCGAACCAGACAATTAAAAGAACGTGTAACTGTGACTGTTTGAATCTATATTAAAGATAATTATAAAGTAGTTTTGAATGATTCTTTTAAATTACAGAAATGGCGTTTACTTAAAAAATACGCGTGTATGGAGAATTTCGAATAGTAATTGAGTATTTCAGTTCATTTCATGGTTTTCTGTTTTATTACCGGGTAAAACTAGATAGCTTTCTGTTAATGTGGGTTGGGAAGGTATTGCGTCCATCAGTGGTTAAAATCGACGTACAGAGATATTTGCCTATGTAGGAAGTATTAAATTTATTAATAAAGTAAATGCCCGCGTATTTGTTATAATTAAATTTATTGATGGTTTGTAATATTTTGAAGTTGGTATCTGCATAGGAGATGTGGTTATTGTCGCCCGCGTTTTTGGAAAATCAGAACTACTGCTGTTAAACTTTTTATAACTGTTATTGTGTGTTTAATTCTTTATGTACTATAAGTAGCTTTGGCATTTTAGTAAATAAATTTAGCTGTTGGTTTGTATGTGTGTATTTTCAATATAATCGTCAAGTGTATTTTTTAGGCTATGAAGGGAATTGAAAGAGATCCTAAAGTTATGTTTCCGAAGTATGGAAACTATGTTTTAAAATATTCTGCCTAGGAATGGGATGCTTTACATATTATGTTATTACGTAGGCGTACCTTGTTTGATTGATATAATTCAATGTGTGGTTAGTCGAGCGGTTCGTTTATTTATTTAGGGGAATCGCCATACAATATCGGTATTCGGTGGCTATATCCTCAGTGACTTGTGAGATTTTTTGACACTTATTGCTTTTACCTGAAAGGCTTAATTTAGGTACAGTCCTATTACCCTTCTCGAACAAATACGACAATGTCAATGTAAAATTGAATTTATTTAAATAGGATAATGATTTTTAAATGCTAAATATACAAAATAAAGTCACAAAAATCTGGTGTGGGACAACACACGGATTTCTCTTGCACACATAGATATGGAAATAGTGCCCACATATGATTAAATCATTATTTACGTTTATTTTAGAAACGATAATTATAAGGAACATCCACCCAAGTTAGTGGATAGGCGAAATACTGTTTAACTCCGGAAATGTTCTCTGATTACATGATTCAACGCATTTTTTTTAGAAAAACTGCTAAGTTCACATAAAGGGGCATTAAATACGTAATAACTGTTGCACATTTTAAAGACAATCGTGACAGTCAATTTCGAGAATCGACAAACGAAAAAATCACAAGAGTAAAGTGGCACTTCCGGTTGTTGTTGTAGTCGCGTACGTGGATAGATGTAAAATCTAATATAAAATTTCGATTATCTACGATTTTCCATTTTCAAGATATACTGTTCACACACACACGCGCGCGCGCGAGCACACGCACATGCACACGCACACGCACACGCACACGCACACGCACACGCACACGCACACGCACACGCACACGCACACGCACACGCACACCCACACGGACACACACACTCACACACACACACACACACACACACACAAACACACACACACAAACACACACACACACACACACACACACAGACACAGACACACGCACTCACGCACGTACGTATGCATGCACGTACGCACGCACGTACGCACGCAGTGACGCACAGACGCAGACAGACCAATTTTTAAAAACATGTTTTTCGGACTCAGAGGACCCGAAAGCATGTATTTCCACTATAATTTCGACATCGAAAATTTTTGACGAAAACAAGATTTTCTCTATATTCGAGTTCATATAGGTAAGAGAAAGTAATAAATACAATAAATAAAATTAGTGTTAAATCCGATTACTGAATTAAAATTGCTAAATTACGATCGATGCGATCAATCTCTATAAAATTTACAAATATTGAAATAATTTTGTTAACCAGTTGATTTACTATAAATTATTTCTTTACGTTTAGCTTAAACAATGATTTTCCTACCTGAATTTGCTGATGCTTTGAAAGGAAATTAAATTTCTACGACCTTTGTTTAAAAAAACTTAATTATACTTCCTGTTATTAAATAAAGTTCAGATTAATGCTCTTTAAACTTAAATGTTTTAATAATTAGACACTCGCGATTCGTGTTCGTTACAAATAAGATTTGATCGAAAAGTAACCTTTTCAATTAGTTGATTTTGTCAGGTGAAACGGATGTTTATTCTGGGATTGTTGTAACACTCGGTGCAGTATTATTAAGTTATTTGAATGAATTGAACAAAATTCCCTACTCGTACCAGTCGCGGTTTATTTCTTTAGCTGCAATGTTCTTTCAGGAACTTCCACTGACAAACACGTTTACTGAAAACTGTACACTGTAATCACTTACTGTAGACCAAGAAAAAACGTGGTTTTTCGTCAAGTTTGCATCTGTATAGTTTTCGGGTATCCTTAGTGTCCAATACAGCTACTGGTTATTTGAATTTAAGCCAATGTCTTTGAACTAAAGGTTCGCTTCTCAATTCTCACCTAAAAATTTCTAATTTGTATGAAATAATGTCGTTTTGCAAGTTTCGGGTCTTAATTTTTAGTTTACATATTTTTGCGGTAAGTTTGTTAAATTTTCGCGCTTCTTTAAATAATACTGTCTGTGGTGATGGTCACATATACATATATATTACCTGTCCATCATTGCCGTTAACAGATCTACCAGTTCATAATATCTTTACAACCTATTCCAAAATGTTAGGAATAACTAATTTACGTTTGGTTAAAACACATTATTGATGTCTAAGAATGCCATAGACATTTTTATTTCTTTCTTAGACATGTTGATGTGAATTAATAATTTTGTTTATTGATGGCATCAACAATGTATTCTTATCTGTTCATGTTAGTATACTATTAACTGATTGATAATATTTATATTTAGTTACGTTCTAAGTACTTTTAGTGGTTTGGTACGGGTTGTTATTGCTGATGCCTATTTGTAATTTTTAAAAAAGATCAGTAAAAACTATTTTATAACTCTACCTTCATTATAGATTAAAACATTCACAGTTACACGTTCTTTTAGTTGTCTTATACTTATCTTAGTAACTGACCGTTTTTATAAAAACTCTACTTTTAATGTATTCGCCAAATAAGAAATATTAAAATTTCAAACTAAAAATTAAACAACCTATAATGTAAGCAAATTCATAATCATACAATACTTCAAAAAAAATTTATTTTTTAAGTGTTTATTTAAATCATACTGAAAATATCACATGCATATAACATTTACAAGCCCGAAGACGTTATTAATTAATCTGTTTACGACATACTAGTTTATTTACTAAAACATTATCTATTACATTATATCTTAAACAAAAAACATAATGATTCGTTGGAAGACTTCTTTTATTATTTTTTTATTATAGAATTAGTCACAATTGTCTACATTACCCTAACTTGTATATCCAATTTATTAATGCTAATTGTGATGGCAGCCTGCACATTTTTACGAACATAACTTAATAAATATATACATTTCAATCTTTATTTCAACCTTCAGTAAGAACAACAGTGATTGTAAATAGTTTGCTAAATAAAGCAACCGGTGCTTGTAATGGTACTGAACACTTAGGCGTCATGTGTTGGCGGTTTCGGAACCCTCAAAAGGAGGTGACGAAGAATGAACGCTATACTGGTTCTCGATTGCAGGCTGATATAGATCATACATGAAAAGATATACATACATAATACGTTACGCTGGAGGTGGCTTCAAATGTACGAACACCTTCTGGCAGTGCTTATTGACTTGTTGTCTTTAGATTATAAATAAAAGGGCGCACTTGTTTGCACTTCATTGTGGTAGCCTGTTCTTACGAAACTAACAACCGACGCGAAGGTAACTTTTATCTTTTACCGAGAGCGCATCTTGTTTTATTGATTGCAAAAGATCTACCTAGTCGTTTCTAGCTCCACTCGCAGGAAAGGGAGGCTCACAATGTTGAAAGTCCCTCAGACCTACTAAGATGTCACTTACGACAGGGAATTTTATAAAGGAAGCAGTGATCCTATTTTATAGTAAGAATACTGTCGCATGCTTGTAAAAATTAAATATTTCATACATTCTTTGCAATACCGTAATAGTTATTAATTTTAAGAGTAATGTACACAATTAAATAATGACTCGAATTTTATATAAATGCGGAATAATTATTTCAAATGGAAATGGAGATAAATGCGTAAATTCACAATAGGTACTTTAATTTTAATTTAGAAAAAGATTAGACGTATTCTCTATACAGGGTGTTTTGAATTACGTTCAATATGTTATTGTTAGAATTTCTAGCGTTCTTAGATATTCTTGTGCTAACTAAGAGGAATAATCATAAATGATATCCATGTCTAATGCTTTTGCCATCATGATTGCTTTTCGGAAGCAAAGGTAGCAAGGAGTAATTAACTTAATTGTGAATTCAACGAGATGTAATAAAATATCTGAAATGGGTGAATATGGTGGTTCATTGTTAAGCTTAGATTCTTAAAAGCTTCCAAGTTAAAATTTATTGTCATCCCTTAATATTAAACAGTCTAGTCGGTGAACTTCTACGTGTTTTCTGATTGTACTTAGGTATCATCATATTCGAAGACCGCAACTATACAACGTTATTTATATCTTTCAAGTAATGTGGTATTTAGGATATAATATACAGTTCCTACCCATGTACAATAAGCTAGATCACTGAATGACGCAACCGTAACCGTAGGAGGTAGTAACTGCGAATGATGGTAAAGAAAGCTCGGGTTGTATGCTGAGTCCTCTCCATACATACATTTGTTATGACCTTAAGGCACTAACTATATAGATACTTTACCATTGTGTATGGATCGGTGAATATTTTATTTGTACATAAAAGAGTCCAAAATGGTAAACCTCGTATAAGACTAACTACAGCGGTATTACCATTACAGGCAGCAAAAATGTGCTATTTCCTAACATTATAGTAACTCTAAAGAGTAAGCGACGTAAATAAATCGTTAAAAAATAGGTTACTGTAAATTAACTTTTGGTTAAGGATGTCCTAGGTTTTGTAACTGACGGGTTGCTTTTTGAATTACGTTTAAGCAACCTGGTTATAGAAACATTACAGGGTGCGGCTACTCTCTGAATACTTGTGGATTACTACAACACTAGCCACCTTTCACATTTTATTTACGCTTAACTTTCCTTCTTAGTTACATTGTTGTTACTTGTTTTCGGAAGCCCTACTTATTCCAGTTACTTTATAGTAAACTTTACGTAAACTTGTATTAATGTCACTGCAACGAAATGGTTAACAAATATTTCCAATAACGTAAAAATATTGTAATATTAGTGTATAAATAATTCGATATATTGATAGTAGTATTGCAGGGACCATTTAGTAATTAGGTGGCTACGTCTTGTGGTTATATATCAGGCGCTTACCAATGATTAGTTTTATTGCTCACCCAATTCTGTTTAGAAATGTAGATAATTGAAAAATGTTTAAATAAAAACAAATAATTTTAGGGATACATTCATTATCGAAGAAATTGTCAGTATTTCGAATAAAACTAAACAATCTAAAATATAAATAAGTACCAAGTTTTGTGACTGATGGTATACTTTTATATTCACGTTTGTCTAAATGTAATTTTGTAAAACATAAGTATAATGTTCAATAAAGAGGTCGGTCTTATTATTTGCGATACAAAAGAGAAAATAATACCTTTTTAGTTATTATACAAGTTTCTTTTGCAAATTAAAATATATTTGCAATTACAGTACCAACTTCTAAATGATAAATAATAATGAAAATTGACTGCAAATCATATAAAAATAAAACTGTTACATTACACAATAGAAAAATTAGTTATTTAAATTAATTAAAATAAAATAATTATCCAAAGCTTAAATATTGGTGAAATGAATACCTACTTGCGTCGATCTGGACACATATATGACTCATGCAAAGTTATAGTGTTTAATTAATTCTACTATATCTACAATGTATGATCTTCGGTTTCAGAAAAACTAGGGTTTTTTGCCGAAAATTTTAAATTTCAATTTAAAAATGTAAATTCTATTTGGGAAAACCCTCATTTTAGAAAAACAGAGTAAAGTAAAGTTAATTTCAGAAAGGGAACTTAAATTTCAGAAGCGTTAATGCAAATTCATAAAGAGCAAGTAATTTTCAAATAGCAAAACAAGAAAAGTTGAAAAAACAAATAACTAAATATCTATGGAAACTTTCACAGTTATTATTCATAATTAATTATGAACTAAATATCATCATTGCATTTCAAAACAAATTGTGCAATGCTATTTAACAAAAAATATTAACTATTATCTTTCCCAAAACCATTCATATGCTTCACTTTTAATGTAATGGTACATACATATGCAAATTCTTATAGTTTTGTAAAAAGGTACTGCGCTTTTACTTAAAATGTGCACCTAATTTTCACTGATCAGTTATGAAATATTTCTTCTTATTACTTTTAATGATGGATAGCTGCAATTTTTCCCAAGATAGTGGTTCTTAGAATAATTGCTTTGATAAGGCTTAGCTAGAGAATACCAGAAAATTCCAAAAATCTGTCACATCTTAAAAATAAATCAAAATAGTTTATATCTAGCAGCCAGGATGTATTAATCAATTTTAGTTACCTTGCACAGCAAACAGAAATGATAAACACAAGTAAATAACGACAATGCAAATATTGGAAAACATAATAATCACCGATTACATCGGTATTGCTGTACTAGTACATAATTATAGTTAAATTCTAGAATTAGATCCTAAATGTCTTTTACGCAATAAGTAACAGTTTAGTCAAATTTAGAGTAATAATAAATACAAATCAACCAAATAAATAAGTATACGTTACAGTGTTCTAGTACTGTTGTTATGCCAACTCAGGTCCAAAGTCGAAGGTAACCAATTCCGCCTTAATTTAAACGATCAACAAGAACGCATAACAGGTATTAGCTGTGTGTTAGTTCAAATAAACCTAAAAAATAATAAAAGCTGTAAGAAATCGGTTTTACACAGGTAAGATGGTTGCCAATAACTGGTTGGCACAGCAAGATTTAACCAGTATTTAATGCTTAATTATTTCTTGACTGTCTAATTTAATAATTGTTAATAATTGAAATAAAAATTTAAATACGGGGTAAACGCTCAATAACAATAATGCTAATTAATGATTAAACTTGGAAAGTTAAAGCTTGGTTCTAACCAAAAATCCAAAAATTGAAATCCTTATCAATTATAAGGGTTGCCCACCCAATGATCATTTCTAACAAGAGCGACTTATAATAATATTTGAGCCGCTTTATATTAAATTCGAGGTAAATTATATCCAAGCTCGTAGAAAACCAAATGTAAATTGTTTAAAGAATATAACAATAAGGACTGGTATCTCTCCTTTTCTCAAAAGGCGAAATCACATTAAAGAGCATACATAGCTATGGTCTTAAAACCAAAAATTTAATTTATGATAACTATACCTAAATCGTGCACATGTAAGTACTTACATAGCATGTAAATTTACGAAAGCTGTTGTGGCCAGATATTTATTGTAAAGTAGCAGACTTTTGCGAACATCGCCCTACGTAATGATATTGAATTTTGAAAATTGACGTTGCTAGGAAAGTACAAGGGTTACTAGAAGTAATTGTATGTATATTTATTATAACGTTTCGATTTATATACACTGCACGAATGGGGTGTGTATTAGCTGCTTTCTATTTAACTAATAGCATGAAACCTAGGAAAACTTCAAAATATTATGCTATTTTTTGTAACAGGAAGCGTTTCATGTGCACTGTACTGTTGTAATGCAATACTTCAGAAACGCTATTAATTTAGAATTGATTAGAGATGGAAGATTATGGATGTCAACCATATCTTAATCGCCTATTTCTCTGGCGTTTACTTATTTAGGTCTTGCCAGCTTTAATGGTTATTTAAGTATAAAATGTTATGGATAAATTGGTTTAACCTATTTAAAATTTTAAAATATTACTTAGCATGAAAATCTTAACTGAAGAAAAATAAACTAAAAGCACACTTCAAGTATAAATATTAACTGAGTTATAACGTGATATTAACATTGTTAACATAAACACATTTAAAAGTTTCCAAAATTATGTTGGGTACTAGCTTCGTAATACATTTCTTGGCAAATTAACGATGTAATGACAATTTGTCAGAAACCTTTTGGTAAACTATCATTTTTGTTTCTTTAATTGTTGAACTTTTAGTAAACAGAGCAACTTTGTACCTCTGCAAATTAACCTAAAATCTGATTACAGTATTCTAGAAACCAGGATGTAACTATTAAGTTGAATAACTTAAAGGTTGCTTAATAATAGTTAACTAAATTGCAAGGTAACGACGTAAGTGTCAATTTGCATTTAATAAAAAGTTATGTTACTTCAAAATGTAATAAACTTTTGCTGTCTGGGATAACTATACCTAACTGATAGTTTTTATCATAAAGAGCATAATGCCATCGTTACCTATAATGTCGTACACAAATTTTGCATTCTGCTGCATAAATGCAAATTAGTTTTGTTACCAATTTTCAAGTTTCTAAGTCTCCATCGGAAGGGTTGTTGCATGCGTTCTGACACTGTATTCATAACCGGTCGGGTTTGATGTAGGGTTTGATTCAAATTAATTTAATTACGTTAAAGGAATACATCCGAATAACATTAAGGATCATTTAGAAAAGAAATTGGACTACAGTATTATATACGGTTTATATTCAGTATATGACTTGCTAAAAGAGACTAGGCATTTATTTTGTTCAATTTAAAAGCTTCTTTAGAAAAATTAAAGCGACCGACAAGCACCTATAGCTCTAACCTTTACCGGTCCAACGAAGAAAATAGAAATCAAGATTACTTGTTCGTGTCGCGCTTACAAAATAGGTTCACACTATATTCTTCAAAATCTTAGTGCTTCCGTTGTTATGAACTTTCAATTTAATCGTAATATAGAAATAAACATGGATTATGCTCGCATTCATCGACCATCCGTTAGGCTCTGGTTGCTTTAGGTGTGACAAAGTACTCCTGCAGATTTTTCGATATAAAATCAAACATTTTAGTAATATCCTAGAATTTCCTTTGGGTACTATTCTGCTATAAAATCTTTGTAGAATACATTCGCATGGAACTCTTTTTTAGCAAGGTCAATAACGCGTCCCTATTTGAATCATTTGCTTGTTTTCGGAAAACATAATATATTGATCTATCGAGACAGCAAATGTCTTATTTAAAAGTCCAGGTGGCCTCGCTCAAAATTTATTAATATTGTTCAATTAACATTTTATTCCATATCACCGAAAAATTTATACCTGAATTGAACTGACTGACTCAAAATTAGGAATATGTAAAATCAATGCTCTTGTGATAAAATTATTATGCGAGCAGTATGTTTTAGATTAAAATTTAGCGTTGTACCATGAAGTGCATTGTTAATTCTATTATGTTATAATGTACACATTAACTTTGCCTTATAAATAAGAAGAAACAGCATAGTTTATTTTATTTTGCAATTTGTAATCCAATACTGAGACAACATATACTACAGAAATTCTAGACATAATTAACACGAAGTTGAAACTTTTCGCAATGTTTCCAAATACCTTCTGAAGTTACTTATAAATCTCTATAGGTGTTTCCACTAGCAATTCTCGCCATCTTGGGAAATTACCGTCAAACGTCGATTTACTATTATATTTTGCCCTAAATCCTTTAAACTACTTAATGTAAAACAAAAATTAACGGAGCTGTAACAAAAAGGTGCCAAATTATTCCATAGGAATAACGTTATTTAGATTGATTTATGTATACTGCGATATCGTAAAACATTGTATATCGCCTTTTTACATTTTGTTAGAACAACTTCTAACGTTCCGCAAAAAAGAAAAAGGATGGTTGCTATAAATGCTAAAAGTATACTCTTAGGGAGTAGTTCGAAGTATTAGGTGCATGCTACTTGGCACATATCAAGGTATTCGTGTAGTCAGTTGTGGTATATTGTGAATTCTACTTTAGTAGATATTGATAATAACAGGAACTGACAAGATTATGAGCAGTTCGTAATCAATACCTAACAGATGTAATGCAGATATGGTTTTCCAGTAACAATAAATACTAATTTAACAACTACAGGCATTTGTTGAATAAACATTCATGAATTATAACCAACAACACGCTCAAAATCTAAATAATTAATGAAGTAAATAAAATGCTTCATACACATGCATAAGTAAGCTATCTCTACCAACTAATAAATATTTATCGAAATACAATAGTAAAGGAAGGGCATAGAGTCGAAAGTAATAATGAAATTACGAAACTAACAGAAACTAACACACGTTTTGAAATAAAAAATTAATAAGGAAGAATAACAAAGTTTTATTATATACATTTGAAAGCTTACATCTTAGACTACTTTTCAACATAATCGCCATTCAAATTTAGGTACCCATCATAACGTGGCACAAGTTTTTCGATTCCATGTTTGTAGAAATCTATCGCCTGAGATCGTAACCACTGGTTGACGCCGGCGTGAAGTTCGGCGTCACTG
>JAHWXV010320003.1:0-10164 GCA_024586415.1 Phrixothrix hirtus
CCTTTTAGGTATAAGTGAAAAAATTAAGTACTTATAGAGGTTTCTAAAAATAATATTCACAGTAAAATTCATTAAGACGTTAATTAAAGCAAAGCCTAAATGTTCAAGGTAAGTATCTTAATTATAGAGCCTTTTATTTTTAATACATTTTTGAGTTGCGGTCAAATGACCGCTTCCGTCGTTCTAGTGTTAAATAATAATTCTGCTCTATCAGTTAATAAAGGAAATACTTTATTAATTATTATTTCATACAAAATTAATGTACTTCTATAAAAAAAATAAAAATTATCAATTAATAAAGGTACCACAGTACTAATTATTACTTCAAAAAAAATCAATGTACTTTTTAAAAAAATAATTATCATAGTAGTATTGTCTAATAAAGACTGAATTAATTATAGTTGTATAATTACTCTACTATTCAATATTTTCCAATTATAATCATTAACTTTCTTTTAGAAAAAATATCGTTCTTTCTATTTTAAATATCAACATCTTTATTAACTTTTTAATTTTTTTTAAGTGCTGTAGCGTGAATTTATAATGTGGTCAAAGTAAAATAGTTTAGCTTAAATATGTTTAAGTGTTGTAACTGTAGCATTCAAATTTACCTTTACAATGCTGTAGTTAATTCGTTCAACATTCAATCTAATTTAGAAACGCAAACAACAATAACAGGTAACAAATTTAATAAAGCTTCTGTTTTACAAGCAGTTAATTGAATATTTTCTACGCTAAATAACAACTTTAAATATTCTTACTGTATATTCCCTTTTATCTTAAAATTTCCGTAAGGGTTTCTTTCTGATCTTCAACCTTCTTCCTACTAATTCATAAATTCCTAGGTGTTGGTTGACTGTCTGTAACACTAGAATTCTGAAAGTAATGGTTTAAATGAGAATTATTTCCTTAATAATATCTAAGACAAAAGACTATGTACTATATCAACTAATAAATTTTTGTGATCACCTTCAAGTTTATTTTTCCTTAATCATTCAAATGCTTATAAAGCTGAAGATTGTTCCCTTGCTAATGTTAGAATCTTACTAAACAAAGTTACGCTGATAAATTCTAAAAGAGAACATAAATAATTATAGATTTAGGTGCCTGTGCCTTCATTTATTTATCCAATGCAATTCTTGTCTCTACAATGGGCAGATGATAAATTCCCAGAATGTCTCTTTTTGTAGAGTTGATTCTATTCAAACTTGGATTATTTAAGATAACCTTAATACCCTTGCTTGATGATATATATGTCTTGGATCTTCTTCGAAGTCTTATTTTTTTGCTCCTCTGGTCTTTAAGAATCATAATAATCATTAACACTCTCAAAAATATAAGTATGATTGAATATTAGTTAATTTTTAAATTGACATTATATGTCATAACTGAAGGCCAGTAATTTTAAATTTTAAAATGGCAAAGAACTACATGCTTCTTGAAAAGTATTTTAATTTATAGAATTAATCATATGATTCTGACGTTTTATTAGATATATTGAAAATTATTTCATTTAATTTTTATTAATTTTGACCAGCATGTCTCATTTGATGTTTATCATTTCAAAACTCAAAACCAAAAGACAAAAGCCAGTCAATCCTACTCCAATCTCTTTTACTTTGTTGAACAAGCCCCCTGCCTTTAATTTTATATTATTGAATTATTTATAATTATAAACTTTAAAATAAATTAAAAATAACAATTTATCGCCATTCTTAAAATATGAAATTAAATTGATTCACAACATAAACACATTCGTAATCCAACAAAACAGAAGGTTACAAACCAATTTTTATATTTGATGGTACCATTTTCCCTAATGCAGAATTGATTATAACATTACATGTCAACTATTAGAAGCAGGGTAACTATTGTAAATGTAACAAAAAGATGCAAACCCTTGAGCTTTAGTCATGTCTTATATAGATCTTGATTGTGAGATATAGTTGAGAAATTTAATAGTGTGATTAGAGAAATCATCGATATTCTCAGTTCACATTTACAGTTCATTTAGCTTAGAGGTGCATTTATGTAATATTAAATATAATAAAAATCAAAAGCTAAATATGGATTTAAACTGCTAAAATATAAAAATTACTAATATTATTAATTATATTATATTTAGAGCTACAAACAGTGGATGGCAAAAGATATTTATTAAATTTAATGTTACACAATCTAAGCTAAATGTGGTATAAATATGAACTCAGAATATGGGCCTATCGCTGCAACAAATATGTATTCTGTATTTGCTTCAGAAATATTGTGTTATACCTATTATAAGTTGAATCTGTAAGCTTAAATTATGTAATTATTTTAATTTTAGGAACATATAAAAATCTATCTAGTATTGAGAGATTGAAACAAAAAAAGGCTGGATTATTAAACACTAATACAGCAGTAGTGGAATTAACAGGGTTAGCTGACAAAATTTTAAGTGAAACTGGCAACATGGATATTTATCAAGAAACTTATGAATGTATTTCAAATAAAGTAAGTACTTATTATTTCTAATTGTAAATATTATTATATTTGAATAATTGTATCCTTTTTGTGAATGTGTACATTAAAACTATAGCAATTTTAAATGCAATTAATGATTAAAGATTGCCACAATGTTAATTGATAAATATAGTTACTCACGAAAGTCTACATACAGTAGCAAAAATCACAATTTCTCTATAAGAATAAAAGATTTAAAAAACATAAATAACTGTAATAAAGTTTGTTTGTAATAAAATTATTAACATTACAATATGAGTCACTTTGGACAATAATAACTAAACTGAGAATAAAAATATTAAATTATCAATAAACAAAATCTCATGAAAGTCTACATACACATAATTTAATAGCTATTTTCTTGTTTAAATGTTGAAAAATGGGGAAAGTCCTGGAGTGTATGCAAATAAGTGGCTATGAAAAGTACCCTTTAATTCATTAGTCTTTTTTTAATAGTCAAAATGGAAGGTAGAAGTGAAATTTTAACTGAAATTGCTAAAACTATTGGTAGATCTCGGTCATCAGTATAGACAATGTTACGTAATTACAATAATATTGGTACACTTGAAAATAAACCCCGCAGTGGCTGTCCACCTTTACTTTCTTTGAGAGACAAAAGAAATATCTTGAAAAAAATTAGAAAGGAACCAAAAACCAGTGCTGTAAAATTAACGCAAAAGATAGAAATTGAATTAGGAAAGACTGTACATGCAGAATGCATTTGTCAAACACTTTGAAAATCAGGATACAATGGCCGCAGTGCTAGACGTAAACCTTAATCTGTTCTAATATGATGGTTGGGTTAACGTTTGGCATCAACTAAACACTGAATTTAGAACATCAAATGTGCAACCTACAGTGAAACATGATGAATAATTGGTTTTAATTTGGGGTTGTGTGTTGGTGACTGGGATGGGAAAAATTGAATTTATGGAGGGTATTATGGATAAACATCAATATGTTAATATTTGAAAAGCCAATTTAAATGCAACTGTAGAAAAGTTACAACTTAGTGGTGATTGGATCTTCCAGCAGGATAATGATCCTAAACATACATCCTTACTTGCACGAGAATAGTTGCTCTATAATGTCTGCAAACAACTTCAGTCTCCTTCCCAGTTCCCAGAATTAAAAGAGAAAGAGATATTACCGGACATGATTACCTAAAACATATTATAGTGGAAGAATGGAACAAAATACCCAAGGAAGTGATCCAAATGTTAGCGGACTCAATACCTTGAAGACTAAATGGGGGTGTCACAACTTTTTTTTAATGCATTCCATTATACATTTATTTGTTTATTGATAATTTAATATTTTTATCCTCAGTTTGGTTATTATTGTCCAAAGTGGCTCATATTGTAATGTTAATAATTTTATTACGAACCAACTTTATTGCAGTTATTTGATTTTTAAATCTTTTATTATTTTCTCGTACGTATATGAAATGTAGTATAGAGAAATTCATGTTTTCGGTTCAAATTTTCGATGTCCAGTTTTTAGCAGAAATGCACGTTTGTAGGTACCCTAAATCCGAAAAACATGCGCTCGCAGGCACGCATAGGCACGCGGGCATAAGTGTGGGCACATGTGTATGTGTGTGTTGGTTACCTTATATTTATGGCATCGTGTGTGTGTGCATTAGCCTGTAGTCTAGCACCATTTAAAATTGTGGCATCTTACACTCGATGCCATAATTTATGTGTACATTTCTGACGTTATAAATCGTCCTCATTTAGTAAGAAGTATTATTTCATTGTATTTTTCCCTAACAAGCGTTTGTATATACTCCACCTGGATAGAATATTAAAATTGACTGAGATATAGTGCAAGAAGTGTAAGATGCCATATTCATGGTTACTTGCCTGTGTTGATACACTTAATATATGTGGCATGTTTAAATGTTGTGTAAAGTGGTGCCATCTAGTTCTGAAACTAGAACCGTGCAATGTTGCCTATTATTTGCAATGCTTTTAATCATTATGTTTCCGATAATATTAAATACTTTTAGGGTACTTTTAGTTATGGTTACATAAAAATGAGAAATGCATATACATATACATTCATACTTATATGATTATTTAAAAAGAAAATTAATTACTCACACGACTTATAATGCTCTCCCGATGTGGCATTTTAACTATAACTGTTTTATTTTAAGTAGACGTTCATTGTTTCTATGAATTTTACAATATGATGTATGTACTTATATAGGTAGTTACAAATTTAAGTACCTATAATTTTATTCGTCCACATAAACTTATTAGTTTTATTTATTAAAGATAAAAATCTGTAAGGTTACTAAAAAGAAAATTAATAACATTGATTACGGCAAAATGCAGGATCTTTTTTTACTATATATAATAGTTTTATTGACTTTCGCAAAAATTAATATTTTCTAATATGAGAAGTTTACAATAAATTAGCATAATTGTAACACTCAAGTTTAAAAACTCCTTCACGGTATTTAATGATTTAAATAATTCAAATATTTAAATAAATATGCATGTATTTGGACAAGTGTATATTATTTATCTTTGAATTCAGCTAATTTAATCCTATAATATTTCGTAATGTCATTCAAGCACATATTTTAAAATCAACCGATTATGAAAACTTTTTATACACGTAGTAGAAGTGCAAAAGTTAAAAAGAGATGTTAATATCCTGTTGTAGCACGTGGTTATATTCTAAATGCATGTGATGGTAACCTTGAAATTACTTCATTTTCTTATTGGATATCATGTGTGCTTAGACGTCTGTATGTGGGTTTTTGAACTGAAGACAAAGGTAATTTGTCATTCTATGTTTTGACTAGCACATGTATGATATTTTTTGTTTTTCTCGAATTAAAACATCTCTATGTGATTCTTCTAAAATTCCAAGAATCCTCCTAAATACAGCATAAATCACGTGGAATATTTGAACACTTCAAGATGACCTTACTTACACCAACTGTTTTGCTAACTGAATTGCAAAATCATTTTTCTTTTATTAAAAGATTATTTGTATAATACCATTATAGAATAAACGAATTTATGATAAAAATGTCCAAGAAGTGGAAAAATAGTGCTAATGGCCATCATCGAGTTCTGTGATTTGAAGTGCTTTTTGTACATTTCTCATCAAGGAAGCCAACCCCTCCTTTATTTGCATTATAATATGAAATTCTTTCTGAATTGTTTGTTGACTAGTCAGTATACTGTATATTGTATAGAGACAGTATAAGTATTACAGCATTTCCAACATGGAAAACTAATGTATAGTAAGAATGAGAAGTCCATGCCCACCTTAAGATTGAAATTGGTTTACATAGATTCATCCGTGTTGAAAGTTCGTCGATTATTAACATGTTCCTCTTTTGAAATATCTGGAGTTACAAAAGTACATTGCTGTATTATAATAATTCTTAATCAAGATATTACATGTGCCACTTCAGATACGGCTGTTATGAGAAGGATGCACCTTCTAATACATCTGTATGATTGTTGTGATTCAAGTGAATCTTATTTCCAATTGAGCTTGCACTTCTCATTCTTGACTGTGCATTACTCCTTAAATCCATAATGTTGAACCTACAGCTCTTTTATGATTGGGGAGAAAAGATGGTGGTATCCCCACCTTATTCTTTTTATTGTACCCATATATATATATCAAATTCTTTTTCTGCAGAACGTCCACTAGTTGTATTAAAGAATACCAGTTGTCTGCAATAATATTGTGATTTCTTTTAAAGAGTAGTTCAGTTAGATGTAATACTGTTTGGTTGGACTTGAGTAACATTTTATCTTCATTAATAAGACCAAATCCGGTGGAATCCTTTTTGCAATAGATATATTTATCACAAAGGAGACCAGTTTATGCAATTCTGAGGCACTGAATTTTAAGTCTGTACTTTGCGGCTTTATTTGGCATATCCACCTTGAATCAACATCGTCTTTGAAAAACCACCAACATTTTGTCATGGCAGATTGATCAAGCCTATTAATGCTTTGACAATTTGCAATTAAACTATTGAATACAAAGGATATTGCTGCAACTGGATCATCCTTATAGCATTCTCTATCTTCCAGATTATCAAATCTTATAGTGATTAAGTGGACAGAAAACCTCTTCTTGCTTATAATTGCTCTAAATATCCCTCTTCCAGTTCCATTGGTTGCAAATATATGGTCAATGTTTTCATGACTGGAATTAAATATTGCTGTATATACTAAAAGTCCCAAAAACGCTTTTAACTCATTGATATCCATTTCTCTAAAATGATGTTTGCTATTAGAATGCAGCTTAACTTTTTATTTGTGTATTTCATAGTATGTATCAGTATGTTATCGCTAAAGAGCAAGTTCCAAACGAAGAATATATCTGCAGCTTCACCGAGCATTTTCACTTTTGCTTTTAGAATGGGAACTTTTATTATTACACTGTTTTCGTGCCATATATACGAGTTTGATGACTATTATCTAACTCCACTTCACCACTTTCCCAGAATTAGACAACTCTAAATTAGTATCGTGTCCTGACTCACTATTATAGTCTTTAAGTACATTGTCTATATCACCAGCACTATCACATTCCTTGTCGTACTATTTCTGAAGAGTTTCTTTATAATTGGAATCACCACACTGCACTCGCTGCAAAGGCGTAAAAAGGTAACACTGACAGTTTAGTATCATTTGAGAGACTGCGGTTTAAAAACTTTTTGCTACTACTTTAAAGTCATCGCATAAAAACATCACAAGTGGGGCTACTTAATGTAGACCAATAGGATAAAGATTAAGTGGTAGGTGGTAATAGTAACAAATAAGAATTTAATTATTTGGAGTAGTCTGCTAGACAACACCCGAGCAGTTAAGGGTTAAGCATTTGTTATAACATGTGATGAGTCTACATATCCCAGTGTCACAGTCTTCCGCCACTGTCCATTTAAATAAATAGTTACACCTTTTATTTCTTCATCACTTTAAAATTTCGTTTCTGCCAAAAAGTCCTTGAGTTTTGTAAAGAGATGAAAATCTGAAGGAGCCAGGTCTGGGTTATAGGGTGGATAGTTGAAAATTTCCCACTTGAATTATTGGTTAAATCATTGTGTTTTCCTAGCTGCATGAGGCCTGGCATTGCCATGGAGGAGAATGATGCTGCTAGACATCAGACCTCGCCATCGATTTGATGGTTGCACATTTGTTACACTGCAAGATTTAATTACAGCCCTAATTTTACAAGTAGTGGCATTATCTATTTTCTTGAACATTATAAACACTCAGATAAACAATACAGTCAATGACAGCAACACAAAACTTTGCACACAGATAGCAGACATACAACTAAAAGCATTAGACCTTGACGAGCGGCTACTCTATTTGCCAGTGTTCCATACAGTGCAACGTGTACTAGTCTCCAGATGACCTTCGTAATATTAAATTAAATTGAATATTGTATAAGTAGATATCCCATTTTTATGAATTGTAAATTATAATAAGTATGAAGGTTGTTTCTTGAAGCCTTTTCTTCCCAATAAAAGAATATGTTTTGGTTATATGTTTATTTTAATTAAAACGACATGTTTCGGGAGCATGCGTGTCTTCCATCCTCAGGTTTTTAAAGATAGAATTAAAGCTACAAAGTCAAGAATTAATTAAAAGTATAAATTGAGTTAAATTTCAAAATTTTAAAAATTTTTTAAAACAGATTAGAACAATAAGTTTTGATCATATATAGTTTTTATACAGTGAACTTACCTAAAATGAATATAAAATTAAAGCTAAATAGAAATATGTGGTTCGTAGGTGCACAATTCAATATTTAGTAATCATATTTAAAAAGTTATAAACTGTTAGGTTGATGTCTTGATGTGTAATAAAATAAATTACTAATGGATATTGAAAAGAGTGACAATAAAAGACGATGGACGGACATGTACTATTTAAATTAAAAGGTTTTTGTGTGGAAAAACTAAAATATAAGATAAAGGAATGTGCATGTCTAGGTCAAAGTTTTATGTAACCAGTAGGTGAGTCGTGTATGGTGGGTGATGTGTTGGCAGGCATGTATATGTATTTAAATGTAAAGCGAGAATTGAAGGAAATTAGTTGTGAGTGTTGCAAATGGAACGTAGATGTCAGAAATGATGGGGAATTGAAAAAGGTGATGGCAAATATGTATCTGTTTTATTAAAATGGCGAGGTTGGTGATTTAATTATGGTATAGTAGTGAACTGAAGGAGATAATAATGGAAGTTAAAATTAAAAAGTTTATTAAGGTGGAAAATAGTCAAAATAAACAAAATGAAGTCGGTTGGGATGGTAAATTTGAATATGAAATGTGAAAGGGTATATACAACAAAGAAAATTAAGGTTGAAGATTATGAATGTGGATTGGAGTGGTGGTTTTGTGTTGTAATTTAAAAATGTTTATGATGAATTGCAGTAAAGGATCTGTAGGAGGAATGTTTTCGTTGAGTAGTTGTTTTTCTTGAATGTCTTTGTTAGTGTTAATATAGTAATTTTCAAAAGTTTTAAGTAAGGAGAACTTGTCTATGTTGTTTTTTAGAATATTTATGTTGCAAGTGTCGTAAGTGAAGATGTGGTCGTTTTCGGCTAGATGTTTTGCAAATGGAGAGATTTTTTTTTTCGATTGGGCTACATGTTCCTTTATCCTAATGAGAAAGTGTCTTTTAGTTTGACCAATGTAAGAGATGTTAGTATTGTTTAATCTGCACATCTCACATTTTAATTCATAAATTCCACAGTTAGCAAGTCTGGGAACTGGATCTTTTATGTTGCAGAGTATATTTTTAAGTGTGATATTCTTCTTAAAAACAGTATGAATTTTGTATTTGTTAAAAAGGGTAGATAATTTATAGGAAAGTTTTTTAATGAAGGGTAGGGTGATGATGCCAATGTGTTGTTTTTTGATGGGTTTCAGTGTGGTGAAACTTTTTAAAAAATATTTGTATTTGTGTTTATTGAGAATGTGTTGAAAGATCTCAGGTGGATATTTATTGTCATTTAGTATATATTTGATAATGTTCAGTTCTTTTTGGTAATTGTCTTGATTAAGAGGGTAGTTGATTAATCTGTGTGCAAAGTAGTTAACAGAAGCGGTTTTATATTGAATATGGATGTGTTAGATTTGAATGGTATGATATGGGATGTGGTTGTGGGTTTTCTGTAGATTTGTTGTTGTGGTTATGGATTAAGAGATCTAGGAATAGTAGTTTGTTTTGGATGTTTAATTCATAACTAAAGGATAATTGGGGGTGTAATTTGTTGATCATAGTTATAAAAGTAATAAATTGGTCTAAATTACCTTCGAAGATCACTAAAATGTCATCAACGTATCTGTTATAAAATTTAATATGTTGTTTAAATAAGGCGTTAGTAGAGAGCTTGGTGCATTCAATGTTGTTAAGGAACATGTCTGCCATAATGGGGGAGAGTCTATTTCCCATTAAGAGCCCTTTGTCATTCCTATAGAGCTTTTTATTAAATATGAAATGATTTTGTTGTTTTATGATGTTTATAAGTGTGATCAACAAATTTCTTAAATCAAGAGGGATGTCTGATTTATTGAGGTGGGTTTGTAAGATGTCTATAGATTCATTAATGGGTGTGTTTGTGTAAAGGTCTTTAATGTCGAGTGAGGCTAGGAAGCAGTTGTTGT
>JAHWXV010320070.1:0-13460 GCA_024586415.1 Phrixothrix hirtus
AATTAAGTATTTCTTGAACTGAGCATTTTACTGTAAATGCCGATTACTATTCTAGAATATTGGGAGCTAAAGTTAAAATGGCGATCAGAACCAAAAGAAAAGGTTTTCTTCAAGACAATACTTACAAAAACATTTATAGGAATAAAAAAATTAAATTGTAATTTTTCATCACACTCAGCGTTCGTCCAGATCGTTCCTTTCCGATTATCATATTGTATATTTGGAGTCTTAATACACGATAACATAAATGGGACGGTATTGAAGCTGCTCTGAAATGAATACGCATGCAATCAAAACGGTTTTCTGAACAAGCAATTAGGAAGCTTCCTGGTCGATGGAGGACGTAGGTTGAAATGCAGCGGACCACGTTTCAAAAAATAAAACTTTTATCACTTCTAACTTGCTAAGTATATAGTTAGAAATAAATTTCTGTTTAAATTTGAACCAGCCTCATAAATCTAGAAGTATTGCATTTTATGCATTATGTTTTTTATTCAGAAGAGATCTCAGCCGAAAAGATAGCGGTATTGTTTCTGCGAAAAATGGCAGAATGCGAAATGTCTGTTGGAAAAGCTGTTCTATTGTGAAAATACGCATTGGAAATGAAGATTCCTTAACCACCACAAAAGGAGAACAGTAAAGTCGCGAATAACCTGAATGTGATTGCTTGAAAGGTGAGCACGCAGCGCAACCTTAATTTTTAGTCATGGTTTTCATATTCTCTTTATTATTTGTTTTGTTTATAAATAAAAAAATTCTATTGATAGGTCTTGCTTTCGCTTTTACTAGTAAGGGAGCCTGACAAATTTTTAAATGGAATTTATTAGAGAGCAAAATTTTAAAGGGTTTTACAATTTCCTTAAATAAAGCCAGACAACTTTAGCTTATGTTAATTTTTGCAGAAAAATGAAGGAGGGACTCGAAACTCTCAACATAAACTTTTTATGATGTACTATATTTTGACCAGTAAAATATTTGCATAATAGTGCTTTACGATCGAATCATTATATGTATCCACAATTGGTCTAGGGACAACCGTGCAAACTGACGAATGTCAGATAACGAATATTCTCGATTTGCATGGAAAAATTGATAGTATGTTTGTTTATACAGTTATGAATTAAGCTTTTTAATTCAGGTAAACATGTTTGGTATGGCGAAGGCCATAACTATAGCCAGAAGATTTTATGGAAGATACATGGAATTTGGTGGATTGTTAGTTTTCGTGCACTGATGCTTTATTGAGATATCAAAACGATGTTATTTTATCAATTATTGTTCCATTTGCTCGATAGGCTGGAGAAGATTTTATCTTGGTTGCCAACAATGCACGAACCCACTATGTTAGAATAGTCAACCAATCATTTATAGAACACAATATTTAAAGAACGAGCTGATTTCTACCCTCGATTGCAATCCAATCTAACACACGGGACAAGCTACAATGCTAAATTAGAACTCGCCTAGATGAACTGGAAACGTTGAAGCAATTAAATAACGCTTTAACTCAAGAATGGCAGATTATACCCCAACAAGTAACCGCTCATTTAATAACTAGTATGTCTGGAAGAGTTATGTAGTTATATATGCTGGAGGAGGGTCAATGATACATCAGTAAGCTCATATTAGCGAACACACAGGTTAATTACTTCTTTTCGTTTTATTTCGTTATATTTTATTATTTAGTAATAATAGAAATTCTCTAAATGCCTTCTGTATTTAAAGGTAGGTTTATACCAAATTTATAGACGAATTCGTGGTTGCACAAGCAAAGGTGGCATGCTAAGTACAGTTTAGAGTATTTTAGGGACAAAACATGGGATCACATGAGTAGCAAATTTTAGCATTCCTTTTTGAATGAAGATATATAATCCCTAGTGATTAATTTCCCTTTCTTTAGATAAATTTTAACGAGAAATGCCTGATATGAATAATACACTAATTTATTGCATTTTGAAAACATATCTCCTTAAAATTTGTACTGTCGTGGATATTCACTTTTTAGGGTGTAAGATTGCTTATTTTTAGCGATAAGGAAATTTGAGGCAAACCAGGTGATTTACTCGGTATGGAAGATTTAATTTAGAACCAGTAGATTCCGTACAGAAGATTTAGTAGAATTTTTAACAAATGTTACAGCGAAACTTAAAGTTCTTGTTTTATTTCCGTCAATAAATTTTGTTACTTCTATTGTAATATCTTTCTTCAATTTCTCAAATCAAATACAATTAAATTTAGTTATAATGAGAGATCCAGATCTATAAATATCTGCTTATTACGAGTATAGTAATAAAATAGGTAATTTTAAAAATAAAAGATTTTTTAATACAATTTAAGGTTTCTTACCGAATTTGTTTCGCTTGGGTTTTGTCTAGACATTTAAAGAATTAAATATTTCGTCATTGGAGATCACTGATTCAGAAAATCGCATCAATACATCTAAATCAATTTTGGCATCAACAAGTGCTTACTTTTACGGAATATATGGTCTGATTTTCTTCTAAAGAAGAAGTCAGTCAAGCCTTTTTGCTAGCAGTATAACCAAAATGCTTTTTAAAACAGAACAGCGTAGTCGCTTTTCAATCGCTAACAATTTATTGTTCTCTTTTTGCAACATATTTACATAATGTAAAGCAATGAGACTATCTTTTTACAAATCTTAGAGTTTATAACACCAGTTTCTGTATCACAAATTTAATAAGTTTTTTGTATTTTATAGAAGTCGAATTTTGTACCTAATGGGATATTATTACAAACTTTTAAAATCTGTCCGAAAAAGTTGATTATGCAGGCAATTAGCAATGAGAATTTTATTTTGGACGTGACCTTAAAAGCCTTGAATATATTATTGGTGAAATTTTCATTACCAAGAATCTACGAAGTAAGTATTAATTATCTGTTCAAAAAAATAAAAACAGAAACTGTCGCAGGCTAAACTGGAAATAACGCATGCGGCGGGTAAAATTGCAAGTATTTAACCACGACCGTGGAGCGAGGCGGGATTTCTCGGTACTTTCATTAGTTGAATACTATAAAGTTGGGAAAGGGGTGCCACTGTTCTCAAGTAAATTACTGCTATACAGGGATTACTTTTAGGAGCACCCTGTACATCGAGATGTTAAAACCTACCTATAGAATGAAGATAGACACTCCTACAGTAATGCAGATACGCGATACAACTGAAAGAGAAACTAATCTATACGTATGTAAGTTGTATGTAAGTTTGAAAATTTGGCTTGAAACAAATGACATAACTTTCTTTTCATTAGCAATTTACAGGTTCAGATTTAACTTATTGGACGCACACTGTATAATTCTAATTGCAGGTAAAATGTATGTTGAAATTAGAACACCGATTGAGTACAAAATACGTTATATAATTAACTTTTCGCTTGACACATTAATACAACAAGTCGGTTTATAATAGTTACGATATGCCTTAAATTCTATAAACAATAGAAACATTAGTCAACGTAACCGCATTTATTAATTAAGCAAAATCGAGAGACCCCAATAGGCCAGACGGAAGGGTTTAAAACTATTTTGAAAAACGAATCTTACTTTCGTTAACGACATTAAAGGTGCACAAGTACTATATATTCAAAAGAAAACATACATTTAGTAGGTACCCCGTATGCGATTATTTTGTTAAACAAATTAAATTAATATAACACAATAGGTTGGTCGATTAATAATGAATGTTAACAAATTAAAATTGATAGATTAAATTTCTAATAAACAAGACTGTTGGTTGAAATATTTAATCGGTAAAAGCCTGTAATTCATTTGTTTCATATCACAAGATTGATCGGGAAATCAAAGTCCCATTACTACGTGACGTTAATCAAAAACTAAATTTTGGTAATAAATTATTTGCACTTACAGGAAAATCGCATAACACCCTTGTTGTAGATGGGAAATAATTTAGATATCACTTACAGTCAAGGTGGTTCTTATTTGTCTGTTAAAAACGGAAGTCGTTCCTTATTGTTCAATTTATATTAATGACTTAACGGGTGGATATTAAAGGAAAATGATTCTGCTTAATTCCTGTTTACTTGTTTATCCGAAATACTTTTGAAATTCCATCTCAGCGTCCAGACTTCGTGGATTTCTTAAAATTTCAACAAAGATAGTTTTGATGGGCTAAAATAGAGGCAAAAGGCACTTTCGAAAAATAATTTTTATTATCCGCGACCTATGTCACTTATTATTGAACAACTAATGAATCGCGATCTCCCACGAGATTTTTAGCTATCTTTTTGATGATGACGAGCTGGCGTCGGTCCTTGCCACCATATTTGCACAGTTGATTACTATACAAAGTTCTCGCACTACGATATACATTACTTATTTGTGTACTTACTTCTGTAATTTACTCACGAGTTTGGGACATTCAATTCACTCTGATGCATGTGTTTTTAAATCTTGCCAACTTTTAAAACAAACATACTGATCTCATTGAATGTAAAAATAATGAAATTCTTATAATATCGCGTTTTTACTATGCGTTTCTAAAATGCGTATTTTAGATATTATACGAGGTGTATTTAATTAATTTCTTATTTTAATTTATTTTATGTTTCTAAAATTAACTCTTTACGTAACTTTAAGAAATTCCTGGCCTACTAAAATTATTTGATTAAATAATGCACATGGTAGTGCATACTCATTATGTAATATTTTATTAATTATTCGTAAAATACAGCACGAGCTGACAAAACGTGTGTGAAATTAAAAGAATATTTATAAAACTAAGAACAATCATACAAATGTATTTCATTATATAGCTTTTGTGTAATGTACCTACACTAAAACGCTAAAAGGGAAAACTAATGCACTAATTAATACAAGTGCAAATCTTTAATCGATGAAAATGATTACAAACTGTAACATCTACAACTAATATGCTTTTGTTTAAAATAGTTTATTAATTTTAAAATATGACAAGTATCATAGTCGCGTTTCCCGAATGATGAAGTGAGGTTGCAAAAGAACATATGATAGATAAAATTTAATAACATTTAATCAGAGCAGCCTCAATAAAATATTGCTGTTTTTGTTAGTCACTGCCGTTACCGTTGATATTTGATTACATTGACACATTTACAAACTTCAAGAAGCAGATGCAATTCTTGCTGTCAATATTGAATTTAATATTTACATTATGTGGAGTTATCTTAAGCTGCTTTACAGTGGACTGAGTTATATAATATATGAATTTGTGTTGTATTTAATGCATTTTATTTAACTTTTAATAATAACCTTATAACCTTACACCTAAAGCTGCGAAGCTATCAAATGTCAATCAAACAGAATAAACTGTGTTTTGACATATAGAATAAATGAAAGCTGTCCTATTGGTTGTTGCATGAACAGCAACGTCGAAAGTTGGTTCACCATCACCGAACAGCAGGATCAGACGTAAGCCATTAGCAATATCTACAACAGCTGTTTATAAACAGATCTGCGTCTTTCAAA
Source organism: Phrixothrix hirtus (assembly GCA_024586415.1). Taxonomy (NCBI): domain Eukaryota; kingdom Metazoa; phylum Arthropoda; class Insecta; order Coleoptera; family Phengodidae; genus Phrixothrix; species Phrixothrix hirtus. The sequence continues at coordinate 5,482 of JAHWXV010320070.1, forward strand.
TCTATCAGTCTTCGACAATAACGGAAACGGCAACAGAAAAGTTTATAAATCTCATTTAAAAATCAAAACAGAAAACTAGCTACCTCTCCCTCCTTTTAATATTAAATTCTATTATATCGAAATTATTCTGCTAGAATGTCATGAAAATAGTTTATCAAAGTGGTATGGTTTGAAGTTGTCATTGTTAGTATTATCCTTGACGAAGGTCTAATTTCACGTCACGTGAAGTCTGCGAAAAAGAATATTCCAAGTCATTCCTAATTAAATCATAAAAACTTCGGAAAAAACCGATTAAATAAAATTTAAATGCTATGAAATAATGCATATAAAATAAACATACATTACACTAGACAACACTACTTTCAAAATGCAACAAACAGCTGTAAATCTAATAAAGTCGCACATTCGAACAGTGCTAGAATGTATAAAATCGCGATGCACTATATCTAAAACAAAGCACCATTTTTAACAGCGAACGTGTGAAGTTTGATAACGTGCTACGAAATACAATACACAAACTCAACATTTCTTAGTACGTGAAACCAAAAGTTAGTTGTATAAAATTCATCCGATAAAAATCATAACATTATAATATACATCGAAGAAAAAAATTTAAAGGAAAAATAAATTAAAACAGAATTTTCAAAATAATTTAAATGCGTTAAAATTAAATATGTCAGAAAATATTTTATGAACCAAACAATGGCGCAAATGTTAGGTTACGATGAAAAACTTTGCCAGGAAATTGAAAAATTTATTAAATTTAAATTAAAATGAAAGAAGTCAATTAATTAATTTTCTGAGTATATTTTAGGACGTAACCTTACTTGTTTTTCCTTTTATTGAAGGTTCAACAATATTAAATATGTCAAAGGTAAACGATAACTCATGAAAAACATACTTCAGGTGCAACAATAAAACAATACAACGCTGCTTTTTCATTTAACTATACGTAGTTAATGTTTAATTAAAGCAGGCATGTTTGGTAAAGCGGCACAGAGTAATAAAAATTATGGCAGGAATGTTAAAATGTAATTATACTACCTGACATACAAAATTTCAGGTTTACGTTCAACTTATTTAAACATGCAATTTACACTTATAGTAAAAGTAAACTGAAAAAAGTGCTGGAAATAATTAACCGTTTCCATTTAAAAATGCCTGCTTGAAGACAAGAGATCAGCTCGGCTTTTTAAATTATGATTTTATATTATTTTATATGAATAGAAACGATTTGCTAATTATTTGTTAATGTGAAACCGTTTTTATCACAATAGTTCGTATGCTTTTTTAGAATTAATCGATAAAAACTGTACTATGAAAATTGTCCATTTTCATCTACTATCGGAGTAAAACGTCATAACCCCATAATTTGAGGGTTTATATCTCGAAAACTCAGTTCTTATAAAATTTTATGGTTATCAATTAACTATTTATTATTGGGTTGTATAAATTTAACTATTTCTGTCAAGCCGTTTCGGATAATTAATGCGGTATCTTGTGATGCTTACCTTCAAGTTTTCAATAGAATTATACAGAATTTTGAAATTATGAAGCATCGTCATATATAAAGAGATGATGTTTAACATATTTTAATGTTTCTTATTTTGTTTTTTATATAATAACAGTTTTTCAATATGGTGGGAAGTGAAATTGAGCAATAGTTACTTCTATATTTGATTCAATACTTCAATAATTTGCATTACAGTCATTGCAATTAATTTGGTAAATGATATGTGATAATTGATCTTTAGGCGTACTAGTTTTGATTTTAGAAAATATTATTTTTAGTGTATGAAAATTTGTTTCTGCTACTATGAAATTGAACTGTTTTAATATAATGGCAATTTTATTGGTTAAATTTGGAATAAAAAGGATTGAAATATAATTATTGGTTTTAATTGAATGTGTATTTAAATTTTTATAGTCATTTATAGAATTTTGTTGCAATACTTGTTGTTGATTTATGCTATTCTTGTTTTTTTCGTTAATTTTATTTATTCTAATATTGATATATTTATTAATAAAGGTTAATGGGTAATTATTACTTAATAAGGTTTGTTTAATTTTTTTAAAAGTATCTGTATGAAATGTTTGATGTGCAAGTTTAATTCCTCTATCTACAAGACTGTTAATGGTACTTATTTTATATTTCTTTGGTGTATTAGAAAGGAAATTGTGATACTTCTTTGGGGGAAAACAGTACTACCACATTAAATGTAACAACTTCAGAGTAATAGAAATCGTTTAATGAAAGGTGCGGTGTTCTAATAACCTGTAATAAAAATCTATTTTAAACTTTTTCAATGGTAAACTACATTAAATAGTCGCAATAAATTTAACTAAATTATTAATTTTTGCAGATCATTATTTGTTCTTGTTACTACTATGACACGAAAACGTAAGAAACTATATAAAATTAAATTTAATTTTGTCATAATGGAGGCGTACATATTTAACGTTAACTTTTAATTAATTATTGAATTTTATTTTTAAAAACAATTTTACTTATTCTGAATATAATGACGATTAAATGGTATAATACACTTTTTCCCTCCATTTGAAGTAAGTAAACGGTATTATAATAAATTATCTATAACATAATTGTTAAACCTTTTAGATCATATACTTTACCTAAAATTTAGATTTAACATATGTAACTCTATAATCATTACTGGATACTATTTATGAATATGGCAAAAAGAAGCCGAAACGTCAAATCTTGATTTAATAACTATCCTACATTAATTTCACTAAATAAACCTCTGAGGAACATTGACTTTTGTTACATTGAGTTTCCGATCCCAAAACACTAGAAACAAACATATACCAAATATATAGACAAACCTAAAGAAATTAATTACAATTACTGAATAATTAATGAGTTTATTTTTAAAATACGGGTGAAAAATCATACGTTTTGGGCATATTTTACTCTAATAAATATACACTAACTTGAAAAGTTTTGAAAATAGATATGGTTATATTGCCATTAAAATACAATATTTGTTTGAATAAAATTGCGTGAACATTAAAGTGACGGTCAGGATTTTTTACTCCGTTAGTAGTTAAATTTAGTCATGGCTTTAACGTGCGTAAAAAAGATATATCTTTAACATAATGTTTCGCCAATATATTGGATAGTAAAAGATTATCATCCATGTTAAATGCTAGAAATGGATTTTATAGAAAATCGAACATTAATAATGGAAATGTTGATGTAAAAAGTCACCGTCATTACATGAAGTTCCTATTCTTGTTTCAAGATAATTTTACCTTTTCCAATATCAATTGTTTTCACCATCAATTTTTCATTTACATTGTATTTCAATGCTTATACCTAGTTTATAAATGTTCTGCCCACAAACACGAGCAGCTTTGTAAAATTACAATGAAGCTGTTGAAACCTTAATGAAAGAAAGTGTAAGTAACTTCTGAGTGCTGAAACTTTAGCCTTCAATTTTAATTATTGATTAAGGGTTCTTTGCGCTGGTGACAACGACTCTTAGATAATACTCATACATATTAAAAGTTTATTTACAACTGAAAGAGCCCAGAAACATGTACTTTAATATTATTACTCTTCATTACTATCTAATTAAAGCAACGTTTGTGTAATTTCTATTTAAATTAAGTTTTACTCAGCAAAACATCTGTATTTCACAACTGTTTGTAGCAAAGTTTACAAATTCATGCTAAGCTTATGAAGCTTATGTTCTCCACATTACTTTTTATTTAATTAAATTAATGTGTACCCAACTGTATACTAGAAAATTATATTCACCGCAATTTCGCTAAATGTCTTAAATTTTATCCCTTTTGTGATTTGTTTGTACCAGTAGTATGAAAATCTAAAATAAGTAATTCTTTTACGGCAGCTAAGCTACATCAAAATTTTATAAAATTTTTAATTTCTCAAGGAAATATATATATTATAAACAATACTTAATACGACCAGGGAAATATTTACAGAATAAATCTTTAATCTTACATTAAGCTCTTTATAATGAAACTTTCTTCAAAAATTTTATTTAATTTGTAAATATAAAAGTATAATAAAATATTGGATTAAATTGAAAAGCACCACTCACTTCGAAGCTACAGATTTTAAAAATTAGGATTTTGAACGTACAAAAACTGCATTTCATTGATAGTTATTTCTACAAAGCATATGTATGTAATTTTAAAATTTTCAAAATAGGCGTTTATACGTATCCAACCCGAAGAACGATACATACACCAAGATCAGAAAAAGGACTAAAATGTGCGTCGCGTGTTTATGCAACACATTCGACTGTTTAACCTAATCTCTTTACAAGGTCACATTCCCTACAAGTTATTTTATAGTCCATTGTAGTACTTTACATTTGTAGAAGTTTATTAAAGATATGATAACAAATTTTACTATACAAGATTTCAATACAGCCCCTTTAATAAATTTAATAAATGTTAAACGTACGCGGTTTTAACTCATTTTTAATAGTGTGAAATGGAGTCTTTAGCTTTATTAATTGATTATCCTAGGTTGCAATTGTATTTATTATTATTTAAAAATAACACGGATTTTTATATTGAATTAGAAAATTTAATTTGGCCAAAGTGGCACAATATATAAGAATAAGAAAAGTTTTAGTTATTTCCGTGGCAGAGGCCCTAGGTTATAGTTCTAGGAATCCGAGATCGGCTCTCGGACGTTCCTAAAATTTTTCTCAAAGTCTGTCCTTAGCAATTTAAATTATTTTCGGTTACTATTATGCCGATGTCGTACAGTAAAATCGTTTATAAAAACATCTGACGTCACGTGTTGTGCAAGTATTTTTAATGCTTGGTACTGTAAAAATGTTACAAAACTTTTTATAAAATGCTGATTAGGGTTATAAAATTGACGTCATATTGAGAGAAATACGTCACATTTACATTTTAGTTTCCCTGTATTTCGCAGTCTTTCTATCGCATACGGACCAATAAGTGCAAAGAGGACGAAAAGAGCTGGTAATAAATAGAAATCAATAAATTGTATCATTATATGCTGTTTTCCCGCTACTTTGTTTCATTAGTATTAATAGGTTTTACAATAAACTTGTTAGAAAATAATATTACACAAAATGTTAAACAAATAAAAATAAGCGTAGATTTATCAAATACGCTTTTAATAAGTATAAAATTCAATGATTGTACGAGTATACACAAACGTAACGAGAAACATGATGTAAACAGTAGGATACCGCAATCAGCTGATAAAGTTTGCGAGGGTATTCATATTCTTTATTGGTGGGGAATCGACATCCATTAAACTTTTAGGACCGTATCTATTTTATAAAATAATTTTATGTAACGTCATAAAAATACAGACATCGAAAGTATTTCAACATGAATGTCATTTCCATCTAATTGTATTCTGTCACACTATAAAATTCATTTTTATAAAAATCTTTATACTAGGACATCGGCATAATAGTAAATGAAAATAATTTAAATTAATAAGAACAGATTTTTAGAAAAATTTCAGGAACGTCAGAGAGTCGATCACGGATTGCTATAACTGTAACTTAGCGCTATTACCACAAAACCACGCATCCTATTACTGGAAGTAAGTATAATTTACCTTAAATGTGTGCCATTTTGAATTAATACTAAGATGTTTCAACTAGACTTCCCAATATTACATTTTTTAGTTTGATATAAAAAAGTTTGTTATTTTTAAATAATAATAAATACAATTGCAACCTACCATAATCAATTAATAAAACTAAAGGCTCCATTTCACACTGTTAAAAATGAATTAAAAGTAGGTAAGTTATATGTTTATTAAGTTTATTAAAGGAGCTTTACTGAAGTCTTCTATAATACAATTTGTTATCACATCTCTACAACTCCTACAAATGTAAAATACTACAGGAAACAATGGGCTATAAAATAACTTGTAAGGAACACGACCTTGTAAAGAGATTAGGTTAAGTGTCGAATGTGTTGCATAAAGACGAGACGCACATTTTATTACTGGTTATTAGATTATTCATTCTATTTTGGTCCTGATGTACGTATATAAGGAAGCGGACTTTGTACTTCAGTATAATTCATTTGTCTTGATTTATATCTAATTAATAATGACGTTATAATGAGAAAATGTATCCTACTTCAGTGTGTTTATTTAAAAAGATATTTAAGAAATTTTTGCCACATTGGGCAAACTAATTAAACTACAATAAAACAAAATTATACAAAATAATAATATTTAAGGGTTATATGAATTAAAATGCCTCCCATCGTGACAATTAGCAGGAGGTAGTAACGAGAGGGCAGTTTTTGCAGTTTTTGATAAAGAACCACAGCAAGGAATTATTAGAAATAATTACTTTTATTTATTTTGCAATATCAATGTTATCTACTGCGAGTACATTATATAGTTTATTTTTGCCAACTTGTTGAATACATTTTCTGATTCATCGTTTTATCAACAAATTATTCATCGGCCTCATTGTTTCCAATCGCCATCTTCTCCACTCATTGCTTTTTTCGAGCACTTTTCTTGTACCTTATTAGCATAACCAATACAATCGGGCCAAATGTTCTTTAGTACACCTTGCATGATTGACTGAGTAGATGAAATTCCATCTAAACCAATCTGTTTTTCTGATTCAAAGTAATTTTCAACTGCAAGACAATCTCTTTGAACTCTGTCGACATTTGTTAAGACTTATATTGTGTCTTACTGAACTTACCAACTTAATAAAAAACTAAATTTTTGTTTCAAAATCGCTTTAGTTTATACAAGGTGACATACGTTAGATATTTCACCAATTATAGTTTATGCTATTACAATTCGAAAATAAACAATGCCCATTTTGGATATTCTTAATATTAAAGGAGTTTTAGACATTTTAGTTGTAGATCGAAAAATGCTAAAAACATGATTTTACGAAGGAATTTTTTTGTAATCTGTAGCTATGAGAGAAAACAATTGGATGCAAATAACAGTTATGGACTTATCCCAATTTCCTGTCGAAAAATACTTTAGGCAAGGCTCTATAACGGAACGAAGTGCGCTTTGCGCCCCAGAGTTTGCCAAAGATGTTAATTTCCCTGAGTTAACTAGTTTACTTCGGCAACCACAATAGAGATAGGGGGTTCTACATTTTCAATAAAATCACTTAGACTAAAATTCAGGAACGATTTCTAAGTGTCATAATTCGGGAAAAAATCGTAATTAATGGCGCTACTTTGTTTTTAAGGATAAAAAAAGAAGGGACAAAGAGGTTTGCTGTTATAAAAACCGGGAAAACAAAGAACCCAATCTTAGAACCTTTAAATCGAAAATTGTATCCGTACGTACTTACTATATGGTGATTTTCGGGTACACCGCTGGGCTCCTTCTTCGATCATGTTAAATTTGGACGTACTATCTAAAATAGGTTATTCACTTAAAATTAACTAATACTTGAAAGAAAGTATGTGTTACTACAACTACGAGTTTACATATATAAAAGAATAAGATCTGTACTTAAACATTCAGTATAATGATAAAAAAAATGTGTTTTACAATTAACAGTTTACATGTCTCCCAGAAGGGGTCTTTTTATTTACTATTAACTAAACTAAATCTAAAATGATGGCATAAAAATGATACTGGTAATTCACCAATTAGATTTTATTATTACTACACGGATGCATGTATCGGGTGTTTCTAAATAAATGACTAATGTTGCAGGAATTTCAGACGCGCCTACATCTCTCTCCAATAAACTGGTCTACAATCTGTTTTAACACTAATCGCAAAAAAGGCGTTGTCTCCCTAGACATTGTTTTAGCATAGGAAAATACATAGTCGCACGGCGGATGTACCATCTCTACAAAACTGCAATCACTGATTACTTCCTGAACTTTTCAAGCTTTCTGTTCTTTGCAATTGTCGCAACATAATCTTCAAATGATCATTGTATGGTATTTTGAGCTGTATAGCATTTTTGCACTTCTTGTCT
>JAHWXV010320204.1:0-12692 GCA_024586415.1 Phrixothrix hirtus
TAGTTTAGTGTTAGAGAATGCTTAGTTAATTACTGTAAATATTCCATCATAATTTTGTACATATTTATTCTGAACTTTTCATATTCGTTTTGTAAATAACCATTTATTTGTTTCTATTTATAATACATAGCTTATGAAGGTTTTCCTGACTTATTATTTAATAACCAGTTTAGCTAGGCATGAATGATCAAGCCTGCCGTTAATGAGAATTCCTGTAAAAGAAGAAACTAGGCCCACCCGGCTGTAGACTATCTGAGCTAAATATAAATAATTTTCTTCCTAGACACCAATAGAGAAAAACGAAATGTCACAACTGGGATTTTTGAATATTAATAAATGTTGTTAATAATGGTTTTGCAAAATTTAAAGATTTACGTTTGTAAGTTTGACATAAAAATGGCACTGGTAATTCACCAATTAGGTTTTACTATATACCGGGTGTGTCCAAATTAATAAAAAATAGTGTAAGAATTTCAAACGCGTTTACAGATGCCATAACCCAATTATTATGCTCCATCTCGCAAAGTTCTCCAAAATACGTGGCATTCGTCTGTGTTGATATTTGTGGTGTTTTTGACAAATCTTTGGTGGCCCGTATTATTTGAAGGCCTATAAAATGTGTCAAAAACTACTGTCAGGACAGGCATGCTACAATAAAGAGCAATCATAACCATTTATAAAAAAAAACGTACGAAAGGATGCTCACAAGGTTTAATTTGTGAATCTCTTTTTTGGAATGTCGTTACATGACTTGCTCTTGACGTTAGAAGACGACGAGACCATTTTAAATATAATTTCCTATGCAGACGACGTAACCATGCTTTTGTAAGCTGAATCTAAGAGAACTACAATTAAAAATAAACTTAACACTTGAAAGAATACAAAACTGGTGCGTAGAAGTTAGACTTCAAATTACGCCAGAAAAAACGACCTACACCCTGGTGAGGGAATCTCTGCAGAGGGACCCAGTAATTAGACTGGATAACAAAATGATCGCTAGAGCCAAAAGCATCAAATATCTGAGAGTTATAATCGACGAAAGACGGAACTTTAAAAACATTATACAAAAGCATTATACAAAAATAGCCATACACTGCTAGTGCCTAGGAAGAACAGTTAAAACTTGGCTCAATTAAAAAGAAAATATGCTTAACACAAAGATAGACAATATTCAGGATCACTGGGACTTTTGGCACTACATTGCTGGATCAACTCACAGCTTAACAGGTGGTTTTGCCCTTCCAGGAGTATGATACATTTCTTGACTGCACATGGGCTTTACCCGACTTACTTACATAAAATTAATAGTAGAAATAACTCAGACTGTAACTACGGAACAATTAGTACACCTGAACATGTACTATATGATTGCGACATTACAAGTGACGAGCTACATCTTTTAGAAGGACTTCTAAACAAGACTTAAGCAACACAACAGAAATATTACAAAACGAACAACGATTTTGTACGTATTAAATGAATTAAGCCAAAAAGCTTTTATTTTTGCAAAAATTATTTATCCAAGGCATTAAAACACATCATTTGGTGATACTTTACTAGCCGCTTCTTTGCCGTAATTTATGCTAAACATGGTTTAATAAAGCTGAATCCTGCAAACATTTTCTAATTTTCAATGAGCCAAACATCTAGTTAAAATTGTAAGTTTTGCATAACATGCGAGTTATCACAGTTTTTATTATAACTCAAAGCGTTAAATTATACATCTTTTCAATTATCATGAAAACAAAATTAAGTGTCAGCCGTCATTTAATTATCAATAACAATTTTGATGATTGATATAATATGTACTTAAATTGTCAAAATAAAATATAAATAAAAAAAGGCCTAATCTTTGCATAATTGTGCCTATTTTTTGTGCCTATTTGTGAACAAAAAAGATTTAATAATATGCAATCTACGTTTTAACAGGCTCAGATCACCTGATAAGCACAATAAGCTAACGCCCATTTACGCACAATAAAATGTCATGTAAACAACTTTGATAACCATCAACTCCTGGCTAAGCTTATTTCGTTACACATATGCCAAGAGGGTTTAATAATTGGCATATGGTGGAATAACTAACAAAAAGAAGAATAAAAAAGCTGACAATGAAAGTTCAACAAAATTATTGTTAGAAAAAATAAGTTTTATGGGAAAAAGTAGGTATTGTTGCGCTATAAAAATAAAAGAAATGTCACGATTTGCAAATTTGTGTCAATTTATTTGACAATGACAATTTAACTTGTTTAAATCTATACTTTTGGACATTAAGGAAGAAAAAATTTATGTAATAATTCATTTCCAAAAAACCTGATGTCGGACAACATACCTATTTTAAATTTAATTGAAGTTATTGACATTAGTTCCTTTCATATATAGACACCTACACTGTGAACTCAAAATAATTCATCTATTTATAATTTCCTATATACAGGGTGTTCAGGATAATGACGTTCCTTTTAGTAAGTGAAAGGAGATCACACAGGCACCACAATAAGCGTAAAATTAAAAGCAACGCGAATATCAAAAGTCCTTTTTTTTTAAATAATACTTTCAAATATGAAAAAAAGTGCTGATTACTAAAGAAACAAACGCATAAAAACAAAACTAAAATTATGTACCTTTTTTAAATGTCATTAACCGATATCTTGATAAACGCAATTATGAAAATTTACGTCCGTTATTAAATGTATTTAGTAGTTGACTAGCCAGTTATTTAATAATAAAAACTAAAACGCAGATTGCAATTATGTACGACGAAAATAGAATGCTTCAAAAAATATTATCTACAGGGCTTAAGGTAGTTGCGTGATCCATTTTGCACATTTACACCGAATTTAACTGAACGGTACTTTTATGTTAATAAAATTATACAAGTCTATAATAATGAAATATGTAGTTAAGATTCAGTTAAAGGGTAAGTAAGGATAAATAATGTAGTTGCAATCTTTAAGTCAATGTAATTGACCATTTAAGTTAATAACTAGTCGAAAAAAATGTCCCGGAAAACTGTTTTGAAAGATTTAAAACGTTAGATAATTACTATAAGTCTGATCAATAAGATTGTTTTAAAGATAACAATTATAACAACGTTCCATCACTCTTTTAAGAAATACCTTCAAACAGAAAAACCAAACAGAAAAATTTAAAACGTATTACATTCATCTATGTCAGAAATGAAACTCAATTTTTAATTGTAAAATTGTAATGTTATTTAAAAAATTTCAATAAACAATTGCTTAAATTGCCTTTGCACTGAGATTTTACAATTAAAGAGTGATTTACATATTAAATTTACATATTTAAAATAAAAATACTATTACAAAAGGTAATTACAAAATAATTTTGTTTATAATTAAATTTTAAAGCCGTTAAATGCATGCATGGTATAAATTTGAAGTTACCTATTTCTTAGCATGAAACCTAGCTAATAACTATTTTTGTCAGTTATTAATAAATACATTGTTCAAGATTGTTATTTCTAAATTATCTCAACTGTGTGAAAGGCTAATACCCTAATTCTGCAACTTATTACAGCAAAAAAATCGAATTATGCCTGTAAATCTGTAAAGCGTAGCACACGTGTCTGTAACGTGATACACTAGGTAGATCAGTTACAATTTTAGAATGAATTAACTCAGTCTTAATACAACTATAGGCGACTCGTACATAATTAGAAAGAAAGGAACTGTTGGTATCCGTATTGCTTTTAATTTTACGCATTTTGTGGTGCCCATATGATTTCCTTTTACCCCCTCAAACGAATGTCATATTATCTGAAACACGCCGTACATGTACCAAGACAATGATTTAGAGCAAAAATAATTTTTAGATTTAAATAAAACTAACTAGATATGTAAATAATGCACACAAATCAATGGCAAAAATCACCCATCCAATTAACTGGACAGTTGAAACGCTGCTTAACTCCGGAGATTTTCTTTGATAACTCGTTTTAACAAAATTTTTCAGAGAAACCGATTAGTTCACATAAAAAAGCATCATAGGCGTAAGAAAGTAAGAAACATCGCAAGTTTAAAAAAATCGTTAGAGCCGTTTTCGGAAAAAGGACAAAAGACATAAAAATCTTAAGAATAAAGTGGCACTTCTGGTTATTCGATTTTAGCGAAATTCTTATTAGGGCGTGTCAAAAAGGTAATAAACAAATACAAAATTTCACTTTTCTACAACGTTTAGTTTTCTAGATATATTGTTCACACACAGACCAATTTTTGAAAAGACATTTTTCAAACTCAGGGGGCTCGAAAACATTTATTACCCTTAAAAATGACATCAAATATTTTGACCGAAAACATAACTTTCTCTATACTACGTCATATAGGTAAGAGAAAGTGAAAAATGAGAATGATAAATCAGAACATTAAAAAAACTGCGCTTCAGCTCTGCTCGAAACATTGATTCAAAATTACTGAAACGTTTAGAATTTACAATTTTTTAGTAATTTATTAAAAACAATATAATAACGGACTCAGAAAAATTGGAAACCAATTTCCGTATGTATTCCGTGTGTATTTTTCTCAAACTTCATTATGTATCAACATTTTTATTATAATTCTTACGTTACTGGAGATAAGCTTTCCAGACCAAAAGAGAATTAGCATTTTGTCCATGAATAGAAAATAATCTTATTCACTTTGATGTCAAAATATTTAGTAGTATCCGAAGTCCAAAGTAGAATTAAATGACTAATAAAATATTTTCAAAAATACTCACTCGTAAGTTTTTCAATTAAGCAAAATAATTATTATAAAATTAAGGCAAATTAGCATTGCTCATAATATGTTGAATAACGAATTGACGTCTTTGACTACTTAGAAAAATGCGATGGATATTACTTATGTATTTCTAAAGAAGAGCAGATAATTTTTTGGGTACGAAGTCTTACGACAAAAAATCTTAATAGATACTAAAATTTATTATAAAGTATAATAATTGAGATACGCAACATATTTATTAGTCATTAATGAAAATTAGAAACAAGTAAGGAAAGAGTTAGGTAATACTGTCATATATTTTGTTGCATCACATAGGCAGACAACTCCACACTTGTAGTGATTGGTATGTGTTTAAATCCATGGCCAACTTTTTACTCTAAAATTACATATAGTGGATTTAAAAAACAAATGAGTAAAAAATGACAAGGTTATTAGTAAAATTATGACATCAAAAAATTTTCCGGTATTTTGTACTGCATTAAGCTTATTCTGAAATATAAAAACATTAAATATCTATGTATGTAGGTATACAAGTTCTAAAATATGGACTTCTGTGACCATGGCTTTCATTGCCAAGTTCATTAATTACCATCTTATTCATTATTTGTGTGTATAAAATAACATAACTGTTGATTTCAGTGATTGCGCTAAAAATAAATCACCACAGTATAACAAGGTTAAGCTGTATTTATTGCAAATAGGGTGTGGTTGATAGGGCACGAGGCAGTTAGGCCAGAAACATTAATGTGTACCACCTACTCTGTATTTTAAAGATTTTATATTGCTTTATTAAAAAGCAATTATTTAATACACAAAGTAGTTTATTACTATTATTTGTAGGGATGTATCCATTAGTAAATCTTAGTTCATTTTCCAAGTATTCCTTGACCTTTTAATCGACAGTTAATTATTTTCTAACGAGAGTTCAGGTGGTTTTGATGCCGCAGGTTAATGCTTATAACGAAACGTTTGTCTTTGCCATATTAGGGAAATTAAACTGAAATATGTAAACATCAATTTTTCAATTAGAAAAATTTGGTAAAAAATGTTAAAGTTTGAAAACTAAAAATAATAGCTAAGAATCACGTTGCGACAAACGTCCAAGTTTTCAACGCCACTCAGGGCTGAAAAACTATGAATAGATGTTATTAATAAGCGAATACATTTTTTAATAACTACCTTTGAAACCTTCCGTTTTTTAAGTATGAAATTTCTGTCAATAGTTTAATAAAAGTATTCCTATACTGCATCGATCCAGAACATAAAATCCTGTACTTGGAAAACTCGAAAATTTAATACTTAGGTATTAACTATTTTAATAAACAAATCTAGTGTCTCTTAATCTATTTGTCAAATTACAACACTTACCAAAGAGCAACAGTTGATTAAAATTTGGAATAAAACAAATGAAGGTTATTTACGCATTTATTAAGATGCCGATTCAATTAGTTAGTCAATGTTTTCTTGTAGTATTGCCTCCCAAGTAACTTACAATTCATGCGAAGAGCTTCCGATGCAGAGTTCTTATAATATCCCGTACATGCTCTTAGAAGAAGAATGGGCCTTATTCTGACAGTCCTTCAGCCTCTACGTGTATAGAACAATGTAAGGTCTCACCACTTCTTCGATATGACATTAGGCGGTGAATGTCTCAGATAAAAATCAAAGGGGATCTCTTATCATAAGCAATAACGACCTATACAAGAATCGTTATTGCCCGGTGTACATGTCTCTCAACAAAAAACTTCAGATTCCGTCTTCATCTTGCCCACACATGACCACCATGCATTCCCAATTAAAATCTGAAATCCGCACTGAAAAAACTCTATTGTAGTTAATGCTTCATTGGAGTATTTCAGTACACCAGGCTAATCGCTTTCGTTGAAGTAGGGCAGTTAAAGGAAACAAAATGTGGGTGATAAGGCTATTTCCGATTTCCCGAAATGAAAAACTTCCTTCGCGTAAAACAATAATTTGACACTTGTTGAATTCACTTTGTTGCCTGTAATTTGCACGTCTTCGAATTCTATTCATAATAGATCTGGGTGCCCATTGCCCAAAGCCACCGCAATCTCTTAGGAAAAGTATCATTTAAGAATTTTCTCACCGCTGTACTAAAATGTCGCGACGTGCCGTCTTAAAGCAGTCACATTACATGTCTTACTCGGAGGGGTACATCTTCCAATAGAATGGGCAACCGGTTTCTTAAAAATTCCATTGAGTCTTTATGGAAATAAATGTGATCATATAATAAAAGTTGTCACCGACAATACTGGCCCGCAGGTTAACAGAAAACTTATTTTGGAAACAGTGTTCCAAGTGAAGATTCTCATCAGACCGATAACGCTCAAGAATAGAAGGAACCAAATTTCAATTGCCATTATGCAGATTTCTAATGGCATTGCACAAATGCTAACGAGCCAAATGATCTTCAGGAGATAGGTAGATATGAAGGAATTGCTGTGGTAAGGTTTCATGTACCGAGCCCTTTTGAATGCCTTCCCAAGTAACAATTAATTTTACGCTTGTGTTAGGATTGTTCTTGATCGAATTCAAAACACAAACTTCTGGCATTAGAGTTCGAGTCTTTCGCTGACGGCCTATATCATAAAGTATAATGTTTAATGAGGCAAATTCTCCCAGTCGTCGATGGATACTACTGAACATTAGCGATTATGGTATCCTATTTAAAAATGCTTCACTATACATATGTCTTGCTTTAAGCACATGCCACCAGCTAATCCATAATAATAATGCATCTCATGCAGTTCGATGTTAAAATAGTTATTACTGTTCATATTATTTTTACTTTCAGCACTTTCACAAGAAACCTGCATAAAATTATTGTCTATCAAAATTACGTCGACGTAAATTTGTCACAGAGGCAACTTCGGTGTTTGTTTCTATGAGCTGAATGGAGTTCCTATTTATTCACTGTAAGCAAATGTTTAAAGTCGTTTTTCTCGAAAACGACTCATTTTATCGTTACGCAAAAGAGGGACATTTTTCTTAAATTTTGTTATATCAAAATTTATAAAAAACATTAAATACACAAATTTTGGAACATTATCCAACTGTTATGAGGAGATTGGGCCCTTTGCTATAGTGGAATTTATGTCAATTTTGGAACAAAACACAGCAGGACACTAGTGATATGTGTGCCAAATTTGAATAGAATCCATATACTAACAAAAAATGCATTAGAAGAACCTGATTTGAAAAATCAACCTTTGGTTATTTTTGAGTTTTCTGAAAAACGGTATAGGAACTTATGGCATTAATTTTTCAAGCAGAATTGCCCCTTCCCACGCCCATATTGTTCCGGACACCCTGTATAATATGGCAATTGTAGTTATGCAATATGTACTATTCCATTTGCGTATTTATTACAGTAGTATATTATAGAATTACGTACTAAAACTGTCATATTTAGAAGAAAATATTTTTAAAACATTAAGTAGAATTGGCCAAAAAAGATGTCTAGTTGCTATTCGTAAAGTTGATGTCATTAGCAACAAATGATTATATTGACGTAGGATTTACGTCAATCTAATGGTTAAGAAATATTGAATATTTAGTTAGCTACATTCAAGAGAAACATGCATGTAACCCACATTTTACTAATTGCATAATTTTTGATTAGATATGTATATGTAACATTTATTATTGTATTTCATTCGTTAAAATTTAATACTTATGTTTGTATATATAAATTTGTAATTTAGTACTTACATATATTATTTTAAAGTTGGAATATTTTTTATTTTATCGTGTTTTTCCTGTACAATTTTTTCACTTCTGGGAAAATTTGCACTTATAAAAGTTTCTCAAGAAATCAAAGCAAGGATGAATACTAAATTAGATCACGCAATCAACTGCTTCTTAAGAAAATAAAAATGATTTTTTGTACAAGAAATGTATGTAGGTATTTAGAATTATTAACATCTAAATGTTGCAAGGACCTCTTAATTAAAGGTTTTTGGTTTTTGAATATACATATTTCAGAACCACTCAAATGGAGCTAGCGGTATAATTCAATTTATATTAAAAGCATCGTAACTTTATATGAAATCATACCAAAAGTATATCAAGCTTTTTATATTTAATTATATAGAAATCGCCTTGTATTTTAATATAGAAAAGCAAAAATATTGCAGTCTAGAAATTTATTTGCATACTGTCTGTAGACACATATAGGCAACCATATTAGCAGATGATGTAGTAATTTTTTAAGACAGACATAGGTAAATACATATGTTGAGGTTAACGTCACTTCGATACGTTATAGTTCTTTTTCATTGTGGTTAAAACAAATTGAAGAAATAACTGCTATGTAGTACCTGTTTACCAAAAGCTATTGCTTAAATGGATTCCGATGAAGGATCATTGCCTTCACCACCAGGGCCACCTTCAGAACCCCCGCCAGTTTTACCACCACCTTTACCAGCGGTACATGTAAACATTAATTACTTCTTTTTAAAATAATTAATATTTTAGAGGCCTCGACATTCGAAACCACAATTACCAATTCCAAATAAAACAGAAAATGGATTTGACGAAGTTGAAATTGAAGCGGATGATGAAGTTTCTCAACAAATGACAGCTTCATATAGTGAAATATCCTTTAAATCTGAATTAAGCCCTGAAGAAAATGATATTTCTCTATCATTGACCATCGATCCTTTAACAGAAGAAATACTTCATAGGCCGGTTACTTTACCATGCGAGAAAAATCAACCGATATCAAAACTATTTCGACCTTTAAATCTTGAGGGAACTGTTCATGTTGAAGGCAATATGACGCACTTTGTTACTGAAGATTTGGAATATAAAATTAAGTTGTCTAGTCCTGTTTCTAAAAAGGGAGGTACGCATCTTTGTATATCTATTAGTTTCACTTTAGGTATTTAGTCTATAAGTGTAGATACCCCACCACTACCTGGAAGTTCAAAAAGTGGCACACCTAATACTTTATATAGACAATTATTGGTTCCCCAAGTAGGTGTGTTTGATGCTGGATTGTTAAATGATCTTGAATCGGAAGCACAGCGAATGGCAACATCTATAGATAATTTAACAGAAAATTTATGTGGTATTTTGCATTCAGTAAGTTATTATTATTTTAATATTTTGACATTTCATATATTAAAGACTTATCTAAATATAGCTTTGGCAATTGCGGGGTTTAAATGAATACACATTGTAGATATCATCAATTACTGCCGATAATGTAGACATATATAAAGATGCTGTTTCTAAGATGTCTGATGCTATGGATGCTAATATTAAGGTATGTAAAAGGTATATATAAATTGTTTCTATGGTATTTTTCTTGTAGAGCATGTATACCATGATGGCTAAAGCTGAAGAAGTGACGCAAGCTATGAAAGTTGTTCAGAATTATGCTACAAGAATGTATCCTTTTGAATAGAACATGTATTGGTATAAATTTACCTATTTTTCTTTAACTGAATTTTAGCAAGGAAATAAGAAGATTAGTCGACCTTTTTGAAAGTTACGTGTGATAAAATTGAAATTATTTATTTATTTATAGTTGAGGTTTATAAAATTATTTATATTGTTATGCAATTGACTATAGAGTATGTACGATAAATCAATCCACCATGTTCTTTATGGATTTGTTTGAAACAAGGTTGGGGAAGTTTTATCATTAGTGTACTGCTTAAAAGAATTCATTGTTCAAATTTACGTGCCATAGCATGTATGCATGCGTTTGAAGGACCCTAATTTTCATTGTGGAAAAATTACCCTTTTTAAATAGCTGCATTTTTCATGGTGTGAAGATCTGCTTTTGTTACGTCTTCTCTTTATGGTCATGGAACCTCAAATTTAGACATATTTGAGTCTCTGTACAACTGATATGCATTAAATTAAAAATAATTTAAAATTATTAGATATTTATTAGAAAGTGGAGTAGTGAAAACTAAATAAAAGAATTTAACAAATTTGAACTAAAAGAAAAATGGAGTAAATGCACAGGCATCTACAATTATATAGGTAGAAATTATTTTACATAAGAGGTTTCAAGCCACGATTTTAAATTTTTCTTCTAATTGAACAATTATAACAATCGTCTGATACATGACAAAATAAGTTTTGTTGTTCACAGATTATTATAATTCTTCAACGATTAGAAGAGAAATTTAAAAATGTTATAAATAACTATGACGTCACTGTTTGACATTAGTCATAAATAATTTCTAGTTAGGTGAAAGTTATTGTACACAAAATGGCGGAGTAGTGATATATGTAGATCATTTAAAAATACAGAACTTATCAGTATAAAAGGTTTAACTCAATAAATGACATGCGAATTAACTGGTATTTTAATAAAAAAGAACAAAATTTAATCATTGTAGTATCTACTGACCTAATTAGTAACATTGTTATCAATATTTTAACACAAGATATTTGAAATTTTAAATATTCTTAAATATATGTATCAGTGTATGTGGCAATTTGAATATCAATTTAAATAAGAACAGCACTAATAAAAGTTTAATAATCACTTTATTTGCCTTTTATGACTTTATACAACCAGTACATGAGTATACTCATATTTAACGGAAGCCAAATGTGTTAGACAATTTCTTTATAAATTTTGATAATTTCAAGGTCATAGTAATCGATAGGAATTTCCGATTACAATTCACTCACACTAAAATTTTGTTTAGGACCATTAGAACAAAACAGTATTGCGAAAATGTATAAAAGAAATTGCTACAGACAAGATATTAATTACTTTAAAAATTTACTACAAAATGAGACATGGAGTAGACTACATAGAAAATAATGCCAAACAAGTTTACACAATTCTTTAATATATTGTAACAAAATTAGTTAATTGATTAAAAGTCTTTATTTATATTCATTAAACTACAACTATTTATATGTGTATTCACTTAAGTATTTATTTTTCAGCACACTAATGTTTATATTTCTATTTATTTAAGACAGCTGCTTAACAAGTCAAGATTCTAATCAAAAACTAAAGGAATCTAATCTGCTATTTATACAGAAAGAAGATGTGTAGAAAATTCTGCATTAGTAAGGAACAAATAGTCAGAATGCTGGTCTAATAAATTCTAATGACATGACTTATTGATACTCTTGAATTTGTTTAGATAGATACAAGTTATAGTAATGAATCATTTGTGATTACATCATTTATTTCACTTCTAAGAAACCTTCTAAAGCATTATATGAAATGTTCTTCAATGTCCTATGGAATTTTCAACAAAATTGTTAGTATTCTTAATTTTACTACAACATGGAATATTTAAATATTTGTCTTCACCCAAATATATTAATTAATAAAATTATTTAATAATTGTTTTCGTTTATTTAACTTTCACAAAAAAGAAACACCCATCATTAGAAATTGAACAAAATGCAAAATTAATTCAAGTTACAAATAAACAATTACAATAAAACAGAAAATCTGGTGTGAGACAACACATGACTTTCTCTTATGTACATGGGTACACAACTATGCAATGTTCATAAATAATTAAAATATTATTTACGTATATTTTGGGAACGATAATTGTAACGATCACCCATCCAAGTTACTGGACACGTAAAACACTGCTTAACTCCAGAGATTTTCTCTGATAACTCGCTTCAAAGCATTTTTTTAGGAAAACCTCTTAAGTTCACGTAAAACGATATGAAGGACATAAGAACCGCAGCAAGTTTCAAAAAAATTGTTAAAAACGTTTTCGAGAAAATTGCAAGAATAAAGTGGCACTTCTGGTTATTCCATTTTAACTAAATTCTTGCCGTTTCATGTACAGAAGATATAAAACAAATATAGTTTTTGATTTTCATATAATGATTACTTTTTAAGAAACGTTGATCACAACGAATATGTGAAGTACTTCCGGTTACTCGATTTTCAAAAATTTATTAAAGAAACTCCTTGCTTAATAT
>JAHWXV010320269.1:0-16864 GCA_024586415.1 Phrixothrix hirtus
TATATATATATATATATATATATATATATATATATATATATATATATCCCTTAGGACACCTTTTCTGCTATCCATCATATAGTATAGGAAACAAAGCCTTTTCTCCTGCCGATACTTAATAGGGGCATAGAGAGAACTATTAAATAATGTATTTTTATTTTAATTCTGTTCTTACAATAAATATTATTATTATTATTATTATCCAATTTTGATATAGAAGTCCTCAATAGAATTGAAGAGAATCCTGAATAGAGCACAGCGGCATTAACTAATAAATTTCAAGTATCTAATGCAACCGTATGTATCCATCCACTTGCACCACTTGGAAACATATTTCTAGCGTCGATGATTGTTTTATTAACAGTTCTTACGTCAGTGCCATCGTCTTGGTTTTCAAATTATTATACTCTTTGCAGCCGAAGTAAACTTTTCAAGACACCGTACAATCAACTTTCACAACAACCATCGCTGATCGGATGAATACCCTCCTACTATTCTTGAATCTCGACACCAGTAACTGTTTTTCTGCAAATTATAGGGATATATCGTTAAATATTTCTTAACCGCTTTTTCTTTCACCTATGATTTTAGCTATGTAAAACCTCTTTATTAATGATCACTTTTTTTACAGTGGATACTTACCTAAATTTAATTATTTAACTATTCATTTCCAGATATTTTGTGGCCAACACCGATATATAATACGAGTAACAATTTAGACTATTAAAAAACATAAAATTACACAATGTAAACATACATAATCACAGACGAATAACGTTTACTATAAATAGCATAACACATTAAGGACTCATTTTCAATAACCTCAATTTAAACGGGACCCACCTAGTCGATAAATAAACAATTCGTATAATTTTTAAGCAAAATATTTACATCCTCAATATTAGTTCAATGAACTTTATTAATGGTATTTAAGGGTTATTTGCGTAACAATTAAATCTTGGAAATTCTAAATACAATTTTTATTTAGTTTATGGTTGGTGTTTAAGTGCTAACTTACGGCACTCGATTTAAGATAATCAAACAAAGACATATCTGATCTCCTTTCAAGTTTGCGTTAATTTATGTTCAATTCTGCTACTGGCTAATCGGTGATGTAGTTGATTGAATGTATCTTGAAATCTTACTGCACGTTTCATTTGACCGCTTTCTAACTTAGTTGTATTTGCCGTTGGATGTAGCACTCCTGGCTTACCAGCTGGTTTGTTCTTCGTTAGATTAGTCTTGTTGACTAACTACATTCGTGTTTTGAAAACCCAAACTTTCGTGTACACCAATTCTTTAGCATTTATCACTTCACATACGATTACGTGAACATTTACCAACTTAAAAGTATTTGTTTGGGTGCCCCAGATTTTTAAAAATGTTGGTCTCTATGATTACCAGATAGGAAGGATTGTTATACCAATAGAAAGCTTCCATTTTACAATGTGCTTTACTCTTTCTTTAGCTCGTATAATTTGACTTATTTCAAATGTTTTATGACAAAACAAATTCAATGTGATTTTCTTAATTTCTACTTATTGCTTAATAAGAACACTCATCTAATCTTTTTTGACTTTATTTTCCTTTTAAATATTTCTATCTTGAATTTTCCTTAATGCATAACAAAATTCTTTTGTATTACAAATTGTTTTTACATGGAATTTATCTAAATTATGAATTTAATTCAACAGTATATATAGATTTTTCAAATCCTTATAGCCGGTAAAGTTTGGTCAAACATTTAATAAATACCCCCTGTTTAGTTAATCTGCGTATATATGTCAAATTCTGGGCTCAGAGTTTCTCCCGCTTTTGGCCCGGTTGTTCGCTAAAGTCGTTTTCTTTACATTATCTTTAACTGTGAAATGTTGTTTTCTTCCAGTGTTAAAGTCTTGTTTGCATTTTAAAATAACTTGTTTTCATTATTGACAAGCATTTCTAAATGATAGGCAGTTTTTCTACCTTTGCATGGCAGGATTAGTATTATAGCAAGACAAGGATGATCAAAATGTTGAGGTGCAAGCAGATGCTTGAAAAATTGTATATCGAATGAAATTTCGTAAACATGTAAAAAATTTGGCCAGATGACTCATGGAAAATGAAGGGCCATCTCTAGGAAGAAGTGTACATTACTTCAGATATTGTATCGGCTAGATGGGTGTAGGACTATTGAAAAAGACTATAGCGAGTAGCTAGAAGACTCGTACCTTGATAATCTAACGACGCGGGTGGATTCAGTTTCACTGAAGATCTACCAATTACAATATAATTCTGATAAAATAAATAGGCAATACAGTCTGTCATGTAATTCTTACTTATCAACTTGAGCAGTTCAACGTAAAAAAAGATTATAACTGATTATATGTATTCAGAATTTAAAAAAAAACATTGAGATGTGGTCGCCATTAAAGGTAGAAAGACAGTAAAATAGCGAACGTTTTCGAGAACTGTATGCCTACTTCAGCGATGTTTCCAAAGTTGACGTATTTGTTTTATGGAGATAAATTGAAATCAACTAAAATGGCGAGTTTTGAGGAACACGTTTTGAGAGTCTTTACCTTTCAATAGCATTTTGAGTTCCCTTTTAGATAATGTATTATATTAAATAGAAGTAAGTAAAACAATATGTTTCTCATTGTAATATATCACCATATGTCTTACTTAAGCAATGCAGCATGGTCAATGGTGAATTTGTGCCTCTAAGAAAGTTTAATCCACACAAGAATATACACAAATACATTCACTAAGAAGGTAGCTTAGTAAAATCAGCTCATATACACAGTTTAACCAACACTTTTATCAGTTACATGATGTGACCGAAAATTCTGCTCGCCAATCGAAGACAACACTGTAGATACGACGTTTCATGGCGAGTTCCCTAAAACTATTGTTAACCTAATAATTAGTACAATTGCTTCCATGTAAACATATTGGAGTTTAAGTAAACTGAAGTTTAAATCGGCACTATATAATCAACCCTCATTCTTCTTCAATGCAACTGCGTATAGAAATCCCTATTCAGTCGCCTCCTATTTATCATAAAGTGAGGATAATACGAGAATCACTTACGATTTTTACGTTGTGTATAGTAGACTAAAAAGTGGGCAAAATATGGCTGAATATTGTTGAATATTTTGCATATTGTACTATTAAAAGATATGAAGAAACTAGCCATGCTAGAGATACTGTGATGAGGTTGTCCTCGCTCTGAACATACAAAAGTCATCATAAAGGCGAAGCCTTCACGTTTTCACCATAATTCTCATGGGATACAAAGGGTGATGACTAGAGAACTAGACGTAACTCCGTGCCCTGTCATGAATCATCGTAAATATTTAAGACGAACTAATCGAAAAAAGTATCGCAAAGGTATCGAAATAGTCATTACAAGAATATTATGTTAACAAATATAAGAATGTTTGTAATTCAATAAAATTACAACAAACCAAATAATTGAATTTGCGTTCCCAATCTATATGATGCTCGTGAAAAAGCCTTGTGTGGGTGTTCTGTGAAGTTTTATTCCGGTGAAAAAGTGGTAACAATTCTTAAAACTTCCGCTGTTTTAAAAGACAAATCCGAGACAAAATCGTAGCACGACATAGTTCGGAAAGCAGACGCCGGTCTGGCTAGATCAGTAAAGTTAAGCTGGGTATAAATGACAATCTCTCGATATGGTGGTCGAGCTAAGTAAATACTCTCATTATAAAAGTGTTGCGCCTGCTCTGAAATTATCTTTTAAATTTATAATATTTACTTAAGAGGGAACGCTGCAATTAGATGGAAGCACTTAGTAGATATAAACATCTCACGAGTATGAGAAACGAGAGAAGTAGCCAAAAAACACATATCCTATTGTACTTACCTTTAAATCGAATAGTTGCATTCGGCTTACACTTCACGTATGCTAATACCTAGATTAACTAAATAAGCTAAGCAATTCCAACATATCTAAGGAGATAAATTAAAAAGTATTCAATAATAACTCAAGAATATACTGAATTAAAAATAAATAGTCACAGGTTTTGTTACACTCTGTATAATACTACTTAAATAGCTTAGTGATAAGGAAGGGTCGATTGCTGAGTTAACTAGCTTAATGAGCCATTCGATATACAAACAATTTAATTACTTTGTCAAACGAAAGGAATACCTTTATGTGTAACGTTTATGACTGAATAAGTGAGCAATATAAAGTTTAATTACGCAGAATTAAATCATAAATATCTCGTTGTCTATCAGCTGAATATGTTCGTAAGTGAATAACTGTAAAGTTACCCAGCCAAACAATATTTAAGTCTACTAAATGAACGACTTCAAGCAGACACTAGAACTTGTTTCTCGTTCTCCTGCAACATTGTAAAACGTTGGCTTCTACCAGACTGCCTCTTAACTACAGATTAATTCAGTAAAGTTACTAAAAAGGCATTAAAAATAAATTTACCTTTGAAGTCAAAATACTAAGTTGTAGAATACAGTAATAATTCTACACGAGAATAAACAATGAAATATAATTTCGTTTATCAGGGCTAAATAATATTTTAAAAGTAAATGACCAGTGGTGTTCTGTTATTGATACTTAAAATAGTAAATGCTTACAATATTACAAAATAACGAGGGGTGTCTCCAAAGCGTAAGCATAAAGTCTACAATTGTAGATACTATTCTCAAATTGTTTAAAACGATCCTACAGACTTACCTGCTTGTGTCGTCGCTGTACATAAATCTCATTGGAAGCAATTATCTATGCAATTAACTTTGATGGTAGAATATAAATCAGCAAAAGCACTAGAAAACATTGTCTGGAAAATACAACCGAGTTTTAAAATGCATATGTACCGGTATAAATTGCAGAATAACTGCACTATAGAATGTGAAATAAGTATACGTGCTACCAAACTACACCCTGTGTTCAAACTGAGCAACATTTATATTAGGGGAAAGTGAAAAATTAATTAACCTACATTAGTCATATCTTTTTGTCTGTTGAACAACTTAAGTAATTATTTTAAGGACGATCTGTACAATTGTTACTGAGGTCCAAGCTTTAGCTAAGTTTATTTATACTGTACATTAAAGAACATTTTAAAATGGGAAAAAGTACAAATATCGAAAAATATTCATCGGCTGGGATTTGAACCCAGGATTTTTAGATTGATACTACAACGTGTTAACAATTATACTTCCAATGATCGTTTGTGAGCCTGTTGAAAATCTTTCTATAAATGTGCCAATTTTGAGGTAAAGATGTGTTACTAACTTGTTGAGATTCGGAGAGCTGCAATACCATCGGATTTACACCTAATACAAATACAAATGTATTTGCTGAGAACAAATTAAATTAACGTATCGAATTGCACTCCGTTTACTTACTAATAAATATTCTGCCACAAATAAATGACGTAATTATTTGCAAGCGCACTTAAAAAATTACATTCGGGAATTGTATTAAAATCATCAGAGATTGTTTAACTTACGAACAAATAATTAACAGTTGTTTCAAGATGGTTTTCGTAAAAAAAATTACGAATTGCGATTACCGTAGAGCACTTAGGTATGACCTTTTTAAATCTAAAAGGTTATTTAGCGGTCAAGAGAAATATTCGCCTTTTTGCACTTATTTTTCATTTCAATATTTCTGAAATTTAGTTATAAATAATTTCATTATCTACGTAAAGTTGTAATTGTTTTTAATTTTATTCAAACTTTAACAGAAGGTACAAAAATGTTTTCAAAAGGGATATTGGGTGTTTTTATTTTTTCAATAAAGTTTGTAGTTTAAAAATAATAAAAAGGAACAACAAGTTAATTGTATGAAATAAACCGCATTTTCTCTTGATAACTAAGCTTTTACCGTTTTTTGATAATTTTTATTTACACAAAAAGCGTTGGAAAAGCGGATAATTTTATTATCCACTTTGAAAACACACATAACTAAATTTAATTTAATAAATCAGAATGGAATTTTTTTATCAATTTCAATTACGCCGAATGTTTATCAATATACGTTGCAGTGACCTGTAATATTAGTAGTATATGAATAAATTTCATTATTTAATCGAAAACTAGTATAAAACTTGTGACTATGCATATTGCAAACCAGAAGTTTTCAAAAAGCTTTCCAAGAATTTTTTAAATTTGTATTTATCCAAATTAAAGCTATTTAATTTGCGAATGTATTGGCATAGAGAACAAGTGGTTAACATATGTGAAAGTATTTCAAGTATACGTGCTTTTTCGGATTTTGAAAATTTCATAATTTATATTAATCGTTACTACTGGATTCTTGAGCAGTATATTTCATAATTTGAATTTTACATAACCTCTTCCAATATTTATTTATATTGTCAATTTATTTCAGTATAATTCAAAACATATCTTGTTATAACTATTATACCTAAAATAGTTTGAGTGATTCTGGCGTTGTTAATTTATTTCAGTTTATGAACACTTATATTTCTTACGTTCAATACAATGATATAGTCCTCGTGCACAAGTGAATTATTAAGTTCTTTTAATATAAGTATAATTTGTACCCAACTTTGTATTTTAGTATTTTAGTCTTTTCACATATAGGGCGATTTCAAAATCTACCGAAAAACTTTAGTACACTACTATAGAGCCCCAATCACGTCTATTAACAAGAAAATCCCATGAAATAGAACGCTTTTTTGGTAAAATTAAAAATCTTTACAATTTAAGAATTGCCGGAAAATATATGTACAAATGAATTATGTCTAGACACAATTTTACTCGTTCGTATCTTATAGAAATAAAAATTGAACATTCAATAGTAATTTAAAAACATTAAATTATACTAAAGACCATATTCAAATTTTTATAAGTACCATAATTTTGATAATTACTTTTCGGACCATTTTAAGTTTTAAAATTGTAAAGGATTTTTCGTTGTTATAAAACATACTATTATTATTACGTGCACGATTTTAAAATACACTGAATGTAGGTCTTATAAACAAAATCATAGCAATTTAATCGCATTTATTCCATGTATTACATTCAGGATTAAATTTTCCTTAACCTTTTCCAACTTACAATTTAACGCAGTGTTGAACTTAAAAACTAAATGCAATTAATTATATTAATAAACACAGATAACTGAAAATTATTACTCTTTGGTAACAAAAAAATAAGACAATTTCAAAAGCGTTTGATAAAAAACAAAAATTCTAAAAATTTAACTTCATATACAACTTTCCTATGTGAAGGCGAAACTATAAATGAGTTATTTACAATTTTAGACTGACGTAATAGCTGATTCATGTGCTTATAGTTTGTTCACTTAAAATTACACCTTCAATTGTCCGCTGTTGCAGTGGTTTTCAACTAATTTTGCCGCTTTATTTTAAAATTAATTTCCTTGGAAACTGCTGGGAATTTAAAGAATTTTTTTCTCTTGATTTGGAACTATCTCCACAAGTTTTTTGGTGTGTTTTAAAATCACCCTGTATATGATACGATGATTTTTAGTTTAGCAAAATGTTTAGATCATATATGGACATAGCACCATAAGTCGTGCCTGAGATCTTATTCCGAATAACTATAAGGTAAGGCACCTATATTTGTATCTAAGGCTAACATTCAAAATTGAATATGTTAGCAATTATTTAGGCTTAAAGAGAAATATTTTAAACTAATATCCCGATTTCTTCATTTCACTAAGCAATCTTGTTCTTAACAGGGCCAGAAGGATTTGCTTTTGTAGATTTGTTTATTAATTTATATATAAAAACGTTTAAACAATAATGACTACAGAATAAAAATATTCAACATTGACATATCTTTGGTATATTTTCAAATGACTTTGTACAGGTTATAACAACAGAATATTTAATACAAATAAAGATCTTTGGTGAAATTTAAAGCCGTTGAAATCCAATATACTACATATTTCAAAAAATGACTAAATAACAATAAATTTTTTAATCATTTTTCATAAATAATTATAATAAAAACTTAAAATAATATAACAATTGATATACACCTACATTTTTTGTATATGCACAATATTTTATTAGCATTTATTTTTAACAATTTATTAAATCGCTGATTTAGCGTAAGTTCAAAAACTGTACTCAATATTTATTTCAAAATTTTGTAGATTCTACCCCAAATACAAAACTAGAACAAAAATTAGCTTGTGGTAGTTGTACGAAAATAACTCGCATCGTATACACAGATATCAAATTTAGAAATTGATTCCAGTTTTAATGGACGAATATAAACTAATTTAGTATTACATAATAAATGATTAAAAATATTGCACTTTAAAATCACTCATTGGTTTAGTTTAACCAAAAAACAATTAACAATCAAAAAATGAGAAACCCATATTTTCCAGTTCCTCTCAGTAAGGCCTCCACACCGCAATGTCTCCAGTTTGAGCAGGTCCTCTTTGTCCACCGTTAGTTGTAAGAGCTCTAGAATGGGCGTCGTCCTGTCTTGCAGCAGCATTAGCACATGTAACATTATTAGACAACAATAAATCAGTCGTTCCATTCATTTGTCTTTGATTTGAAGTTGATAACTGATCCATTACCGTTTGCAAATCATTATGATGTCCTTGCGCGGCATGTGAATGCAAAGAATGAAAATTATGAGTTTGATTTGCTGCCGAATAAAGCTGTGAGTATAACAAACTTGCCGGTAACACAGGATATAAGGAATTGTTACAATTAGCACTAGGATACGTTGTTGGTGTCATATTCTGATGTAATGGAAAATTAGAATTATTAACATGATTTGAACTAAGAGTTCCTTGAGAGTTTATTAAGTCATCCTGCACAGGACTTTCCGCAGCACTTGAATTGTCAGATAGTGAACGCGGACCCGAAATTGCAAAATCGGCGTGATTTGTTGAGTATCGTGGTACAAGAAGAGATGACGGATGAGTCGCACTTTGCGGATGGTTTCCATGCGTTTGTGATGATACCAAGCCTAAATGTTGATCTAGATCTGTCGCCGAAGCATCAGGAATAACTAAAACATAATTTAACATTACACACAATTCTATTAGCAACATAATATATACAAGTTTGCATACAATTCCCCTAATTGGTTATCAATCAGAAAAATAAGCAAACAAATACCTAAAATTTTTTATAATATAAATTGGTCTGTTTACGGTATTTTGAAATTCAGTTCAAATTCACGGTTTAAATGTTGGAGAATACAATCCCTTGATGAGAGACAATAATTGCGAAAGATTTCAGTTTAAAAACAAATTGCTGCTTTGAAAGTCAACTCTATCGTCACGCATAACTAACACATTTACATATTTTATGCAATTCTTGTATGAAATGTATTAAAATATTAGTGTCACACAGCAGTCATCAAAATGTATTAGATATACCTGTCTACAGTTTTCAAAGTTGTAATAACTAAAATTTTGCCTCATTGACCAAAATTGTAAAATGCGGCTAAAAGGGAAAATAACTAGTTACGTCATTCAAACGGAAAACTTGTTTTCTTGAATAAGGCAATATTATTCATTTTTTACATTTTCGCATTCTAAAGAAAATAAATATAAAATATTCTGAAAATATTTGAAACGTCATGAAGGGTGACCCAAAATTGTTTGTCCAAAAAAACTATTTTTTATTTTATCGGAATAACTATCTTGATTGCATTTACCGTCACTTAATTTATCAATTTAATAATGCATTTTCAATTTTAAATTTAAATCCATTGTAATAACACTTTGTTTTGCGGTAATTTCGTACGCAACCACATTTTCAAACAACGGAGCCTTAAAAGAAAATGTTTTAATAAAAATAATTTTAAAGAACTGAGGGCCATTTTGTTAGCAGTCAATATCTACATGTTTTAGCAAAATTGAATTATATATAACGTCCCTATCGAAATTTGATGCCCCATCGATTTGAGACTCTAATTTGTTGCGTTGCGTAAAGATGGCAGCCACCCACAGGGCGTTCAGAATTTTCGTATGGCCCTCGTATGTCTGCTGCTTTTGTAAAACACAGGACGTCAACGTGTCGTAAAAAATCAGAGATCAAAATTTTTGACCTAAAATTTTCAAATATAACTGCTCGAAGTACTTACACAAAAATATATACAGATAAAGGATGTGAGTGGTGGACAAAATTTAACATTATACAGAAACTAAATTAGTATTGAAAACAAATTTTGTCAATTAAATAACATTTAAACCTGATATCGATAACTTTAGGTGGGTACAAGCATCTATTAAAATTCAAACAAAATGAGTGAAATTTTTATAATTCTCAAACAATGCATTTAGACATGTGATTCATAATTGTATACAAAGTAACATAGTTGCATAAGAAATCCTCATACTGCGAAAACATTTAATTTCAATAAATGTAAAGAAATATTGGATCTTAGCATCTAAAAGTTTATAAAAAATAGTTGTTTAAACAGTTTATGTAGCCGTTAAAAACGAGAATGTCCCAAATCTAGCTTCCTGTAGTTCTCCAACTTCAAGATGTAGAATACTTCGTGCTAATTGAGCCAATGCCCACTTTTAATGAATGCCCCTTGAAGCAGATTGTAATTTAATATGTCAGAAATAGGTTAGAAGCGGAACTTAACACGGCGACTGACGTATTTCTCTAAACTGTGGCAAATAACATCACCCACTAGGCAAAAGCGTACCGTAACTAATGTTTATACCCTACATCTGCAATTCAATGTAGAAGACCAAAAAACTGACAGTATCTGTACGGACATTGAACGTTTAATAACGAAAACATCAATTTCTAAAATTTAAGGCCTAAAATTTATTATTCTTTGGGCTTCAAAATTTCATTGTGGAATGATAATTAGCTAGCCTATGTAGAAATGGCGTTGCTATACATTCAAACTGTATATCAATATAAACTTAGAGCCTTCATTGGTTTCTACAAACAATACAAAATGTATATGACAAATTTTGTGTTTTCAGTAGCTGTTCAACCTAAACGTGTGTTTCATAATGGAAAATATTGAACATCATGCTGTCATTCAGTCTTTGCATATTAAAGGACTGAAGGTGCACATATCTTTGAGTAAATAAAAAATGGATTAAATGAAAATAATCCATCCTATGCCACTGTTCAGAAATGGGTGACTGAATTTAGATGCAGTCGTACAAGTTTTCAAGACGAACATCAGTCTAAACGACCAAGAGCGCCACAACACCAGAAATAGTTATACCATAAAAGCCTATACTATGGTTTTTCAGGACAGACTAAAACCGTCTGAAACAGCTAATGCTCTCAGCATTTCAACAACACGAGTGTTCAATATTTTCAGTACGGAATTAAGAATGAAAAATCTCTCCGCAAGATGGGTACCGCATCTACTATAGAGGACGAAAAGCGATTTCGTGTACAACTTTCACAAGAGCATTTGAACCGTTTTAAGAAAAAGCCATCTGGTATTGTGCGTTGATTTGTCACCACCGGCGGAACCTGAATTAGCCAAAGCAGTGTATTGAATATGTCCGTTTAGCTCCAAAGAATTCCATTGCTATTAAATCAGCTGATAAGGTAATTAATTCAGTTATATGGGATGCAAAAGACATACTACGATCGACTATCTCTCGAAGGGGAAACCGTTAAATGAGGAATACTATTCGAACCTTTTAGATCGATAAAATCTGAATATTCGTGAAGAAAGACTATTTTCCATTAAAATAATGCATGCGCCCACACTGGTGTAACTGCAATGGCCCAAATAAAGAAATTAATGTATAATTTTCTTCCACTCTCAGCGTATTTTCCCGTTTTGGCCCTTTTCT
The DNA here is from genome assembly GCA_024586415.1 of Phrixothrix hirtus. Lineage (NCBI taxonomy): Eukaryota > Metazoa > Arthropoda > Insecta > Coleoptera > Phengodidae > Phrixothrix > Phrixothrix hirtus. The sequence continues at coordinate 11,786 of JAHWXV010320269.1, forward strand.
TAACCTAAAAGTTCTCGGTAGAAAAAATTTTCATCATATCAAGAAGTCAAGACCGCTGTGGACACTTATTTTTCGTACCTTGAGGAAAGCGCCTTCCATAATGTGATCAAGGAGTTGCAGAACCGGTGGAAAAAATGCACGGACTTTACAGGAGATTATGTTGAAGAATGAAAATGATTTTAAAACCAAAAAACTGTTCTTCATTGTTAGACTAAGTAATTATCATCCCACCTCGTACAGTTAGCGTAAATAAAACTTATAAGCCCATTCGAAATTAAATACATATATGACTTCATAATGAGCAAAATAAATGTGGACTTGAAGACTCGAAAAGTACTAAAACTATAGCAACAGGAATTTGTAAAAGTTTTATTTAACACAATAGATACAGGGTTTTTTAAAAACATTGCTAAAATGTCCGTTTATAAAATGCTCCTTACAAGGCAATTCAAAAATAAAAACAATAAGAAAATTGGCCCACTTTTAATTGATTTTTCCGGAAAATAAGTCTTACTTTACAACTATATAAATACTTCAATTCTAATATACTCGTAATATTGGCCTTATGTGAGCATTTATTCCCTAAAATAAAAACTGTAATCAGCATAAATCGATACTTAAAACTGAGTGCTCTAAAAATCAGTAAATTACTTAATTTTAAGATATCTGAAACACTTATTTTAAAATAGTGTTTAGTTTTTAAGTCCCCTAACGTTAATAGTATATTAAAGCATAAGATTAATTAAAATTTCATATATGTCGATTTTAATATATTTGTGCGTTCTGAGATCCTTTAAAAACGTTTATGCTAATTTTAGGACGACGATGTCAGTCTGTTTGTCTGTGCTGTGTATTTCAGTAACTCAAACACGATTTAATCTCAAGTTTAGAGAGTACAAATTAGGCAAGGTTCTCACTAGTTGAAAAGTTATTGGTGGTGATCAGTAGAAGGAGTCAGATGGAGTGGAAGACGGAACAAATACTTTTTATAAAACAAATAAGTTGGTTTTCCAAGGATAAATCTTTTAGCTCAATCTTGAAAAGGAAACAACTTGCTATAACCGTTAGAAGGGAAATTTGATGCAGAATTTAAAAATTAAAAAAATATGTACCGGATTCCGATGAAATCTGATACGATTTTTAATGATTTTTTCAGAAAAATGTTCAATGATCGCTGTCACCCTGTTTAACAAAAAAAATCATTGTTCAAATTATGAGAACAATTTGAAGGCTTTGCCTCTTGGCACATAGTTGTAGTGGTAAGTATCTTTTTTGTATAGCTGTGAAATGTCAAATCGATCTCATTGGTAGTTTATTGTAAATCGCTATTTGAATAATATCACCTGTGTCTATTTTTAAAATGGAAAATACTGAGCACTGTGCATCGGTGATAAAATTTTATATTCTATTTTACCGCAATGAGATGATAGGCGTATATGGTGAAAGTTCATGTACAAATGTAAAAAATGGGCTTAGAAAGTGATCTTGGAGTGGACTTCTAATATCAAAAATTATCCAAACAATGCGGTTGTTTTGTACGGTCGCAATTTAAAGGCTTCTAAACTTGTTATGGGTGTAGACAAATCAGATGAGTATGAATTTCATACCTATCAACCACACATTTCAGTGAAAACTTCTCAAGGCTGTTTAAAACGGTTTAAGATGAACAAGACTGATATACCTTTTTTACTTAGAAGAAATAGGAGAATGTGCTTATTGAATTAAAAATAATTTAAATTCAAGCACAAAAAAGTAATACCCTTATTAAGGCAATGTTACTAGTGCACAGAACACCCCGTATAAGTTGTAGTAAAATAGGTACCATATTACAATTTCTCATGTAAAAAAACCCTCGTGTGCCAATTTTTCTGTTAATATATGAAATATTTCAAAAGTTATGGCAGAAAATGAAAATAAAAATTCAAACTTTAACGCCTTGTATCTTTTTAACTAACCATTTTTTGACCAAGGTAAGTTTGGTTAAAAAGTAATATTTTTATGTCAAGAATCTAAGGTTGCTCTGTGAACCATTACATTTGGACCACTCTGTATATTAATTTCAAATATTTCAACTTACATCACCTATTTTTTAAAAATTACTCGTTCCAAGAAATAAGCTAACGATTCCAGAATGTCTATTTATATTTTAAAACATTTGACTAGGTGGGGATACATTTATTGTCAAATGCAAAATATGCAATATATTCTCGAACGATTGCTGAAACAGCCTTCATGTTTCTTTTTAATTATGGTTTTATTGTCATACTAAACTTTGTTCAGCACGTTGTGCTAAGCGTCAGTAAAACAAATAATTGCTAAACTATCTGTAATTATAATTTTCTTGCCATATTTTAGCTTTAATCTTATTTTAATTGTCTCATCATCAGGAACGTATTGTTGTATACATCCTTTAACTCTTCCAATAAACACTGACTATTGTCATTGCTTTCAATATAAACAAATATTTCTTCCATATCTTTAGGAGATCAAGTTTATCCCTTGTAGTAGGCTTAAGAAAAAATCTGTAGCAATCATAATGATACTTAGATTCAACAGCAACTAAAGATTAGTTTCACTAGGAGGACCTTCCTAAGCTGAACTTATAAAGCCCATTTCTAGCTAACCTGCAACTATTGTTTTAAAACGTTTATTTATATTCACTAAGATTAAACCATTTACATACATTTATTTAAATATTTATTTCATAAGATACTAACAACAACGTTTATATTTAGGTATATTTATATTTATTTTCATCAGTAACTTATAATAAGAGATTCTAATAAAAACTAAACTAAGGGAATTTAATCTAGTGCTTATATAGAAATGATAAATTCTAGAATGTGATGGAATAATGTAGAATAAGAAATTAGTCATAATAATGATGTAATAAATTACAATGCTACGATTCATTTCTGACCTGATTGAATTGACACATGTCGGTTACCGCAATGAGTCATTTGGGATTACATCATCTATTTAATTCTAAAAAGGTGCTGGATGTTTCTAGAATTTCCATTAGATTTTTATTGTTTCTAATTTTCGTTACAATAGGTATATAAAAAAAAGAAAATAATATCTTGCGATTATACTCAAATCAATTGATGGGTTAATAGTGAAAATAACTAGAGTAGGGGACAAAAATAGCCAGTGACACGCCATATCACTGTCCAATTTATGAAATTAACAATAGATTTTGAATAACTTCTCTTTTATATCAATTAGAACATATTTGACAAAGGACAAGTGATTTTTGTTAGGTAGGCATTCAAATTATATCATACGCAGGCACTAACGTAAACGTGTACAAATAAAATGACAGGTAATCGAAATCAATATAATTTGAGCGATAAACTTAACTAAATATTAGGTTGTATCTTATTCCCCTTAGCAAATTTGATCTAATCAGAGTAAATTATTTGAAGAATATTTAAAACACTTAAGTAAGTCTAATAATCAAACAACTAAATTATGAAAACAACAATCTGCTACTGCCAGGAAGGCAATAGACCTGGTAACATTACGACCAATAATATTGTAACAGAATTGGAAACAATAGCGACTCAATGGAACATTTCGGAACAAGCTAAAAAATTCTATATAACTAAGATAGATGATGTAATCACAAATAACTCATTACCCCAATTGATATCTAAATAAATAAAGTCAAGGTTACAGCAATGAGTCATGAAATTGCAATTTATTACATCCTTATTATGACTAATTTTATTCTTTCCTATTCCTTAATGTTCTGTACTTTCTTCTTTCTATATAAAATAGCAGAGTACATTCCCTTAGTAATATTTTTAATTAGAATCTTGTCCTGTTGGCTACTGATATACATACATAGAAATGTAGGTATTTGTTGTTAGTGTACTGTGAACTAAATATTTAAATAAGTAAGTGTAAATGAGTAGTCCTAATATTAGTGAATACAAATAAAGATTTTTAAACAATTAACTAGTTTTGCTACAATACACAAGTACCTATTAAAACATATTCAGCATTGAACTGACAAGATCCATATAAAATAGAGCGCTCGTTCTACGTCAAAAATCTAGTAATATCATAAACATCGGAAGCAACAATGGAATTCAACCAGGATCTATACGAAAAGGTGATAATAACAGCTAAAAATCAGGTTAAGACTTGTTCAGCGAAAGAGTTTCGCACAAATCATAAAACATTAATTAGGTAATATCATTTAGAACAGAATACATGAGTGACTATGTTAATTGAACAATCAGATTGTGAATATCACAATATGTAAGATAAACTGGTTGGTTTTTAATTAAACAGAAACGGCAATGCTGATGAGGGATCTTCAACTATATACAGTTCACTGGCAGAGATTTGCCGGTTTGCCATATATACCGCACTTCACTATATATCACATATCTTGACGTCTAACTCCGATGTGAAGCACTAACGTGCTGAAAAACGATCTGTAGTTTACTAGGGAACCTAAAACCGCCCTACATTAAGCTATTCTCGTTTCTTCGGAATGGGTCTAGGGCCGCGTCATATTTATACATAGCACACTCGCCAAAAGGTTGACAGCTTCCATTGCACACGAGTTCATAAGACAGTTTACTTCTAACCGCTAAGCATACCATAGAGTTAAGGTTGTAAATGAAAAAACCAGGCGTGCGTCGCTTGTCACGGGTAATTTGCAGACATATAATATATGGAAAGTGTCATCGCATCCAGTACCACGGGCCATTTAAATAATAATCAAGAGTAGTTTAATTTCAAAACATTTATGAACAACCTGGCAGAGAATTAGATCTACACCGGTAGGTTTTATATCTTTACATTTGGTTATCGCCTTGGCTATTCTTGAATGTAGAAACCTGGGAATATTCCCTTGGCGGTGGCTGGTGGGCTGTAATTACTATCCTGTAAGGATTTATGGACAGCAACAACATGAATTAATTTCGGAAAAATCCGTTAGTAGAGGGAGATAGAGGGTTCTGGCCCACCATTTTGCTCCGACCTTGAAAACCGGTTTTTAATGACACCCCCGCGGCATAATTGATTTTTAATGACCCGCCTGCGGCAAACATATATACAGGGTGC
>JAHWXV010320297.1:0-11726 GCA_024586415.1 Phrixothrix hirtus
AGGGTTTTGCGTGTCCAGTAACTTGGATGGGTGACAGTTAGAATTATCGTTCCCAAAATAAACGTAAATATTTTAATCATTTGTAGACATTTGCATATTTGTATATCTATGTACGTAAGGGATAGTTGTATGTTGCCTCACACCAGAAGTATTGGTCTGTGTGTGTATGTGAGCAAAATAACTCAAAAATTAAAAGTCGCAGAAAAGTGAAATTTCCTATTTGTCTTTAATACCTTCTCAGTACGCCACCGCAATATTTTGGTTAAAATTGGATAATTTAAAATACCACTGTGTACCAGCTATAACAATTTTCTTTAAATGCTATATTTCTTACGCATGTGAGTTAATCGATTTTTTGGGAAAATTACGTGGATCGTGCCAGAGTTAAGCAGGGTTGTCCGTAGTAGGAACTTGAATAGATAACCATACGAATTATCTTTCGCTAAATAAATTTAAATTAACATTTTAAGGAGTTTAATAAATTATATTCATGTTTTATATAAAACTCTAAATTGTTTGTTCTTAAATTAAATTAGTATTTAATTTTAAAATTTTATTTTATGCCTCTAAGAAATTAGTTTTTTAATTAATATCGATAATTTAAAATAACACATTTGTAAGGCGTGCATTATATGTGTAAAATACAATTTAAAATATATAAACTATGTCCAATTAATAAAATAATTGACCAAGCTCATCGCGCAAAATATATTCGTATTAATCGAATACAATAATTTGCAATCGATTCTTGACCTAGAAATACCCATAGTGAAATTTAAAATTACCTCTCTTGAATACTATTTTAATTATACACGATGCAAATAGTAATGATAACAATTATAAAATTTAATGTTTACCTCTTACAAACACAATGAACGAATTGTTTGTTCCGAAAATATTTGTATAAATTTGTTTGGATAACTTATAGACTATCGTTTAAAAAAGGTGGCGGTAACTGAAAATTTCCATTAAGAATGGTACCTAAAGGGCCATATATAATTTTATTAAAATTTGAAATTGAAGCTGCATTAAATGAAGAGGCGTTATGCGAGATGTCTCACTTGCTCAGTTAAAAATTATTGATTTTTTATAATTTAAATTCGTATTAAATACATTTTTTCACTAATTATTATTATTTTAACACTAAATTACAAAATCGCATTTGATTTGCATTAAAACGCATTGCAGTAATATCGTGGGAGGAAGGGAACCATTAGCGCGCAAACAAGTTTGCTTTTTGTAATCTTAAGTGGCATGGCACGACAGTCATATTGTCGCCGTCGTAGCGGTAACCAGTGAATAAAAAATAACGCACACTAGCTCCAATTTAAAACAATTAATAAATTATTTGAATTACATGTTACTATTTTTAATGTAATTAGCTGCATTAAGTAAAACATTAATCTAGTCAAAATTCGTTAAAAAGTGTTAATTACTTTTAATAGTAAGCATGTCTGTATAAAATATTTAAAACTATGTTATATCTCAAATTCTGGATTTTTGATTTGCTATAAAACTATGCGGTAAAGTTTATCGAGTGAAGACTTATGGTATAGGGACACATGATCTATCATTGGACATTTAAGTGATTATCTTGCAATTGAGTAATTTGCTACCATCTTCAATTGTTACCGTGACGTCACTCCATTTCCGGTACTCTATTAAGGGGTAAGACTTAAATTGATTTCATTAATTTAATTAAACCGACACTAGTTCATATGAATCTAATATTTAGATACATTACAGATATGGAACGTAATACTAAATTTTAGATATGTGTTTACAATTTATTTTTCAATCACACCTCGTAGTTTATTTAAAAATATTTTTAACTGTGTGTTAAAAAACGGAATTTTATTGTAGTATCATTAAATGTAACTTAAAGAATTTAACGCATGAGAAATAATTTAAAATTACTATTTTCCAAGATTCACATTATAACATACTTTTTAATTTTTTTAACAAATGGCTTTTGAAATAATTCGTTAAAATAAAGATTTATATCAGGAAGATATATAAGTAGATAAACTAGTTGATTTTATTTTCATTTTCCAAAAGGAAAACATTAACAAAGTTATTGATCCTGAATACAAAACTAATGTAAAAATTATTGATAGTTGTGGGCTCGTTATCGCTAATGGTGCTTTAACAGGTTATCTTATATAAAATGACTTTTCTTGCCAGTAACTGCGTAGAAAATAATTGTAATTTTTGTACGCAGGGTGTTCGACAATTTTATTGAAAATCTATACCACCATTGACGAACATAATTCGCGTGCATTAATGCAAATGGCACTTAAATATTCTTTTTGATATAATAACGAATAGAAGACTAGCTTAGTTATTAAATGTTGAATATACATAATTGCATAACTTAAAGGAGGCGGGAGGGGGTTAAGTTATAAAGTTACTCTAAATTCTTAACGAAAGTAATCAAGAAAATAGAAATAATTTCTGCGTTAATGTTTGAAACAAAAAAATAAACAATTTTAGAGAGAAAAATATTGTCGGTAAAATAATTAAGACTTACTGGATAACATTTTATTTAAGAACAAGATGCCTCACAACAAGTCTTTTAATTAAAGTATTCAGTTTGAGAAAATTTTAATAGATTCCTTGTTTTCAATACAGATGCTTACCATAAATTGCACAGTATTGTAATTGAGGAGTTACAATAGTATTCAGCCCATCTTGTGTGACATAATTAAAGATTCTTCCAGGTAAACGGATAGTACCGCGCGATTAAACTAAATGAAGTAGATCTAGGACAAACATATTGTTACATAAGCGTAAAAAACGATAAGAATTAACTAAACGAATGCAGTAATACTAGATAATAAGATACTAAATCGAATGAATTTACTAATTAAAAAAATTAACAGGTGAACACAAATAATTGAAGAGACAATAGGCTAACGTCAAGGTGATGATATTGAAATTCAAATGAAATAATAGCGAGGTTTTGGAAAATTAATCTGCCATTTGTACGCCAATTATACAAATCGTACAGGAAGTACGCAAGGCACTGGAACGCGGTAAAATTAACCTTGAAGACATATAAGTAACATTCGTTCACATACACTAGTTTGAAATTGATTTTTATAAAATTAAAAGAGAACATAGAAGAAACATTTTTATAATTTAAATGTCAGTAAAACATTTTACAACTTTGACGTGAAGATAAAGTACCTGAATACCGATTTTAACTAATCAAAAGTACCATTTTTTAATTTTAACCTCTGGCTTTGACAATGAATAAAAAAAACCACGACAATTTATTTCGGTAACGAAAAGCGAAGTTTTAGGGATTTATTGAGCGGCTGTTACTAAACTTGTCTAAAAACTGTTTTATTAAACGAAAATTAGATATCAACAAAGATAGCGTCATCGATTACATAACTCTTCCACCCTTAGATTGAAAATATGAGTTTTGTCTTATAAAACTATATTTAAAAAATGTAAAAATTAATTGTTGGAAGAGCCATACTCCCAGAATACGAAATAAAATTAGATTATAAATATCAGAATAAAACGAAATTATTAAATTATAAACCTAATTAAATCTAAATTAACATTTAAGTTTTTACTTAAATTCAAGGAATGTATTTAAATAATTGTGTTCGCGTTAAGGTTCCAATCGCAAGTCATGGTTATATCTACCAAAAAATGTTCACTTCTATTTATATTAAATCTTATTTACTTAATCCATTATTTGAAATATATTTATTTACTTATTTTACTACAACTATAATTTTTATCAAAGTTATTTATTCACCAATCCTTATTTGTCGATTCGATTTCATTATTTTGATTCGTGATTATTTATTCATATTTAAATTTATAAAATTAACTATATTTTGCGGGTTTGTTGTGATTTTATGCTTACCTTATTCGCATGTATCATTAACCTGTTTAATTATTTATTTGCATTTGTAATTCATTTTCGTGGTTTACATGTTTTAATAATTCCTTTTATAATTTATAATTATTATATAATTTGTTTATTACTAATTATTCTTATTTTTATTATTGAGGGCCACTCTGTTTCCAGAGAGATACTTTAAAATGTGCACGTACATAGATAAAACAATATTATAAAAACAAAGACTGTTTATCAAGTAATTCAGTCGCGCAATACCATTAAATGCAAATATAGTGTGTTAGAAACAAAATTTATTTAGTTCGTAAATGTGATGGCGTTAAGTGGAGCGAATTGTCGCGCGTTAATTTATTACGATTTTAAGTGCATGGCACGACTAACTTTAGCCACCAACGGTAACAATTTATCGGTGGTTTGCTGAATTTAAACGAGGTCGGACAACATGAACCAAAAACAGCGGTTACTTCGGAAAACATTACTTGTGTGAAGCGAATGGTTACCGAAGACCCACGCCGCACATACGGCACATTCAGACGACTTTAGGAATCGCATCCACGAAGTTTCAAAGTTTTACATGAGAAATTATAGAAGAAATCAGTTGTTGGTCATTGGGTACCACGCCAGTTAACGGAGTTCCAAAAGTCAGAACGTGTAAGAAATAGCAAGAAAATTCTAAATAGGTTAGAAAGTAATGGTTATTGAATTATTCCCAAAATCGTAGCAGGTTATTAGATGTACAAACCATTGTATGATGCTCCCACTCGACAGGAATCCTGTGCATGAATTCATGAAGATGAAGATGAGAAACTTGAGATGAAAAAAGTTATATACCCCTCTTCTTGGGGAGCACCGGGTTAGTCAAAGCCATAAAGTTAAAAGAACTGTGCATATTTACTGCAAACTGGTACATCAACTGGTATATCACGATAATGCATCTTCGCGCTACTGTCTATTACTTGAAGGATTGATCATCTGCCTTATTCGCCTGTTTTTGATTTTTCTTTAATCTGAAGAAACGACTTCGGGGCCAAAAACAAGCTAATTCACCAATTAACCAGTATTTTGACAGTATTCCGAAAAACGAATGGCGAACAACATTTGTGGAAAGCAAGATTACATAAATGTATGGAAGCTGAAGGAGACTACGTAGCTTTTTTATATCTCACTAAAATTATCTCATGGAATGTACTTATTTGCCTTGCGCTACAGGTACTAAGTTCAATTTAGAACCTCGCATATGTTTGTGTGTTTAATTTAAATAATCTATTAAGTATAGGTTATAAGAAAACTACAAAGAAGTTAATATTAAAATAACTATAATTAAAGAACTAAGGGCTATATTATAATGTATAATATGCTTAGTTAGTTTTGATTGATCTTGAGCAACATTATGGACGCTAGTCAGGATTAAATCAATTTTCAATGTGGTTTCTTTAAAGAACGATTTAAATTTCCAATGGACGCAAATTGAATAAGCTTTTTTTAATAGAGGATTGCGAGAAATTCATTTTGATTCGTTTTGCTGAACAGTGTTTGTAACCGTAATTCATGTTAAAGCTATAGAGGTTCTTCTACTCAGGGAACGAATGCATTAAAATCAATTATGATTTTATCTAAGGAATTTCGTATATAAAGGTCATTGAAATATTTTCCGGATAAGTTTTATTTGGGTTAGGAACCCGTCCTAATGTTTATTTTACTGGTTAACAGAATTAGGTAAATCTAAGGTTTATTTAGAATATTTTGGAATGCAATTGATATATTTGAACAAAATTTAATCAATTTTCTAGTTCTGTACTGGCTAGAATGAAGAATTGTTGGAATTAGATTGTTCGATGGAGAGGTAAATCACTGTAAAAGCTTTTACACCAAACTTCCTAGACTGAAGAACTTCCAGAATTTCGCACAAACTTCCCAGAGACTTTAGAAACTTTCCAGAAGCTTCTCAAACTTCCCTGAGATTCCCCAAGCTGCTCAAGGATTAGCAAGGCTTCCAGAAACTTTCTAAAGTTCCCGAGAAATTTTCAAACTTCTAAGACTGCCCAAACTTCGCAAAAATTTTGTAGAATTTCCAAAAATTTCTGAACCACTTCTCTAAAACTGTCTGTTCTTTTATTAAATAAATATCTTCTAGGATAATATTTTATGTTATACTGATTACTGTCGGATGCAAAAATTCTGACCCTACCTTTAAATAGTAATAAACTAAAAACCGTGTTTTGAAGAGAAAATCAACATAACGTGTTCTTTAGAGCATTTAATTCCTAATCACATAAAAAAATATATATTTATAAGTTGAATTAGACAATATTTTGAAAGTGAAATTTTTAACAATGTCCAAACAAAGTCAGTCCGGCAGCTCACTTTTCCTTACTTTTTTTAATATATCCAGATATTTATTTTAAATTTATAGTTATAGCACAATGGATATGCCATCAGGCTGTGTAAAATGAGTTAATATTTTTCACATAATTTTCGTGTAAAAAATCATGTGAAATTCAAAATACTTCATTTTTAATTCTCATGCTGATTTTGCCACGAAATAGAAACAAAAATTAATGAAACAATAGTTAAATGATTTTTTCCACATGAATATTTTATGAGCAGGTGCACGTTTTTATTTATCGAGCGCCGTTAAGACGAGACATAATTCCCATTAATTAAGAATGATATCTATTACAATATGATCATCATGTAACCAAGCAAACATCTAATACATAATCGTGGATAATTGCCTATTGTTATCAAAAAGGCGACCCTAAATATATCTATTTAAAATTAATCTTCAATCAGTAGTCTGTTATAACCAAAATTTCGATTATTTTTATCAAAGTATTCAGGGTAGCACCGCTTAATGTGATCACTTTTGGAACTTTTATTTTAATTTTAATATCGAAAAGTTATTTAATTAATGTAAAAATCATAGATTCGCAAATAGTAAAAACCCAACATTGTTTTCTATTTAATGGTAGCTTACTTTTGCACCTAGTCACCATTTGTTTAGAGGTGGCAGTAATTCTTTTATACCTTCGTCAAAGAATTCGATCGCCTGTTGGTTGAACCAAGTAGTGACACGTTGTCTCAACCTATCATCGTTAGCTATTCACTTTCGCCGTAGAAACTCTTTTAACTTTGAATAAAATGGAAGTCCGAAGGTGCAGGTCAGTACTGTAAGAGAATGGCCCAACCGTTCGCTTTGAAACTGGTCCGGAAGCGCAGTTTTCCTTACTAAAGAGCCTGTTAAGCGTTGTCAGGAAACAATCGGACGTTGCTTCAGTGCAGGGCTCAATCCCAGAAGACTGTAGTCATAACTTTTCAGACTCATGAAGTCTGCTTGAGCTTTTGTGGTTTCGTTGGTGAGTAGGAATGCCATTCACTAAATTGTCGCTTGGTCTCTGGTGTATTGGGACTGTAAATCTTCTATAAAGAAGAAATAACTTATGTTTGTTGTGATAAAACGTTTAAGTGTGATTTGAATTTTAACTTATACTGGGAATAATCTTTAACAGTAGGTATACTTAAACAACTATTATGGTTTTATAAATACACCTTAACAATCTAAATTAAAAAAATGTATTTAGTATCAATCCAATTAAGCATTGGCCTCCTTGTGATCTCCGATAGTCGCATTTGCTAGCAACTAAGAAGTTGGGTGGCTATAAACTGTAACAATCCGAACAATGTCTACAATACTAATCATAAAGAAAGGTATTTGACCAATGTCTAAATGAATTAAATGGTGAAATCTCTATACACCAATGTACAAAAAATTGAATGAGATTTGATAAACTCAAATAAAAAAATTTAAATATCTAACCTCTCAATCATAACAATAATTTTGATCAAATTTATTACCAAAAGTGTAAAATACAATTAACAATTTCTATACTTTATATCCCTACCCAATTTTGTAATGCTAAAAGGACATGATAGATAATGTGAGCGCCGAAATTTTCTGAGAGAGATGCTTGATTCCGTGTTACAACCTAGGTTTAACAGAGACTTTGAACTCTGAATAGTGCAGCAACAAATTATTATGTATGTCTAAGACTGCGCAGAAGCATACAGGAAAGTTTTATACATCACTATGCCATCTTGGATACTTAAATATATAAAACAAAAAAATAAATAAATGCTTATACTTACGTGAGCTTCGGTATGCCATCTTGGTTACTTAAATATATAAAACAAAAAAATAAATAAATGCTTATACTTACGTGAGCTTCGGTAATCTAATTCTCAATTTGTTGTTAATACGTACTGAATATAAAACAATTAACCAAGCAACTCATCCCTATGAACAATATCAATTTCTAAGGCCACTTCTCCACCCCTATCCTTCCGAAACGAAAGAATTAGTCACAACTTCAATGAAAATGTAATAATCAACAATAACTATTTCAGTTAAATTAATCTCAGTTTTAAGGTTCATAACGTATGGTTATGAAAATTAAAACTAAAAAGAAATAAATACGTCATGTGATTAGTTCAATCGTCTCTCTGTAAATGATACTAACAACTTTTACAACTGATATCTCTTCCTATTTTAAAACTTTCGAAGTCATTTCGATGCATGGAATTGCAGAAAAATTAATCTATTATTTAAATTAAATATCTGAAGGCTTTTAATCCATCAATTAAGATTTTAAAAGTATAATTAATAATAAGAATGTTACTGGACTCGTTTTAGTATAAATTCCATATAATTTAATTGTTAAGAAATAGGTATACAACCCAAACAACACCTTAAATACTAAAAGGATTCTACAAAAATTAATTTCAAGCAATAATAGTTGATATAAACCAATTTAATAATTCTTAGACCAACAAGTAACTCCTACCAATTAACTTGTTATTTTAACAAACGGTATTAACCTAAAAAACGCGTATTTATTAAAATAAATTATAAACTATAAGCAAAAAATAAATTTGCAAAATTTGAAATTGACAGCGTGTTACAGGATAAATCCAAGGTTCATCAGCAATCAAAAATTCATCACCGTCCCTCTTATACAGCCCCGAAAAACGCTTTATTTTGTTTTCTTCTGCAAAAATGTTTCGCGCCCATCCTGCATAGATCTTTTTGTACCAAAGTTGTTCGGTAGCAATGTCATCACCGATTACGATACTTGAATAAATGACATATACAAAACTTATCAATAGCGAATCGTCTGTTCTTACAAATGCGGTTGTCGACTTATCGCATCAAATCTTCTGTGGTGACAGTCGTCTGTCCACACCTTTCTTCATCGTGGAAGTTAGTTCTTGCTTCATTGAACCGTCTACACCACTTACGTATACATTCCATCGCACATAAAACTTTCTCTGTAAACATTTTTTGTATTCAAAGATCTATTCACGGCGGGATTTTCAATCAACATGGCGATAAATAAAGCAGTATAAACAAACAACCAATTCACGCGACGCCTTGAAAGACACTGACCGTGTAATGCTAGGCTGTCTGATAACGCTTGATCTTACAACGTTCTCTGGAAAATATCTGCGGGGTCATAAAGCGTAAACGGTTTTTACATAAAACATGACCCTGGTAAAACACATAGTTTCTTCTCTATTTCTTTCCAAAAACGAGGACCAGAACTTTTGCATCAAAAAGTAGAATTTACGGCAAATAATGTTAATTAATGAATAATAACCTCACCGACATCTCCGTAATTATTATTATTCTCGTACTGCCATCTCAGTTAGCGATCGCTTTTGCAGTTAATTTTAAAAGTTAATACATGTTTTTTTTAATTAGCGTGCACCGTTTTCACTTCTTATTCCTGTATTTGAATCATTTCGATGGTTGCAATTGTTTTGAGTATATTTCATAGTTCTCATGATAATTTGCACTTTAGCGTTAGTAAATATGTAGTTTATTCCTATGTAAGTTGTCCAAATTGCTGTTTTAATTGTAGATGATCAGTTACGGTTATGTGCCCTTTGCGTGGGAGATACCATATACAACTATTTAAGGTGCACAAAACTGGAAATTTCACAAGGCGACCCGATCCCATCGAAAACGGACAAAAACAGCAGCTGATTATCGCTTTATCGTTCTTAGTACTCTAAAGAATTACAGCACCACTGTTTCTTCCCTTTAACAACACTTAAAACTTACCGTGAAGAAAATGTAAGTGAAAAACCTGTTCAAAGAAAGCTTACAGAAGCTCAGATCGTTCACGTAGGTGGCCTCAAGAATAGCAGCTTCAATTTGCACGTTTATATATAAACTAGACACTTCAGCAGTGCAGCAATGTGCTTCAATGGGTTAGCTCCGATTTTTTCGGCGATCGCGTGATAGTAATAAAAGTGTGAAGAGGCGCTAAAATAGAATATTTTCACTATGTCTGAACGTATCTGACAATTAACGGTCTGTGTGTTGCGAAATTTTCAATAAAGCTCGTACTGAACTCATTTTTATTAAAAGCAAAACATTGAATGCATACAAATAGCTATGTGGAGGATTCTTTTAAGAAGCAGTTGTTTCATCTTCTCCTTTTAATGGATATGATTCTGTACTAATGCTCGACAATACAAGACCAATCTAACAAATATTATGGAAAATTATTTCGATGTGATTGATGTTTCGTGAACCGATTTACCACTATGCAGCCCAGTTTTCAATCCCATCGCACATTTTTGGCATCAGCTCCAGATATGTATGAGATTTTTCAGGAGTTACGAACTGCATTATAAGAAGCATTTGAAGCATACCATATAGTTAACTTTTTTTTAGTTTCAGGATTATAGTGAAAATGTCAAAAACGGTTTTAGCGCGCCCATCTGCAAATTTTTCAATCATAAATTTACACCAATCCACTCTTGTCTATTTTTGAGCTTCCATAAGCCAATGGGGTACCCAATATGAACAACGCTTGACAATACTAGAGTAGTCGTGCAATATTGTTTGTGTTGATGCCGATCCCGTACTTAAGCTTATCTCTATTTTACAATACGTTATTCCTCGTCGCCAAATTTTTTGCAGCAATGATGTTTTTTGCGATAACTGCAGTCTGCGGTCTATCTCTGTGGGGGTCATCTTTTATCTTTTAATGCCAACCTCTTCCGAATTCAACATACCAATTAAATATTGTAGTCTGTGAAAGTGAAGTTCCCAAACGTCACCTGCAAACTTACTAGGCATCCCTCTTGCTTCAAATCCTTTTAATAACCGTAATGAATAACGGCTATAAAATCGCGCCCAACGAGTTCCATCAAAAATTACTACCACAGCAAATGAACAATGTATAGCTCGAAACTAAGTTGTTACCATCAATATTTATTAATCGTAATAAAACAACAACTAACGAACATCTTGTATAATCAATAAAGAAGCGAGATTCATTTTCTCTAACCGACTCTTATCATGTTCAATTTAATCTGATATATTATTACCGTAAGCCAAAAGTAATTACACTATTGTATAAATTTTTTAAAAACTAATCTCACATATTGTATTTGTTTTATTTTAAAACACCATGTATTCCATAAGTGAGGAATTTTTAAGATATTGGATTATCTTGAAATTAATTTCTTTATGTATCTTCCACTGTTTTTACTTTCTCTTACGTATATGAAATATACTGCACAGAAAGTCATGTTTCGGTCCAAATTTTCGATGTCCAGTTTTTAGCGGAAATACACGTTTTCAGGTCCCCTGAGTCCAAAAACCGTGTTTTTAGAAATTGGTCTGTGTGTGTGTGTACGCGCGCGCGCGCGTGCGCGCGTGTGTGTGTATGTGTACGTGTGTGTACATGTGTGTGTGTGTGTGTGTGTGTGTGTGTGTGTGTGTGTGTGTGTGTGTGTGTGTGTGTGTGTGTGTGTGTGTGTGTGTGTGTGTGTG
>JAHWXV010320303.1:0-11583 GCA_024586415.1 Phrixothrix hirtus
ATATATATATATATATATATATATATATATATATATATATATATATATATACACACACACACACACACTATGTACATGAAGTATGGACTAAATTCAATAATTTCATACATTTCTTGCACTCAATTTTAACGCCATTACTCTTACAGTAATGACGTCACCATCGTATTTTTTTAATCCAATACATTATATATTTTTCGATTTTTGGATTCTACTTGAAACAGCATTTTCAAAAATGTATGATTCGTATTAACTAAAATTGTCAACTTGAGAGATACGAGCATTTAAAGTTAGAAATTTAAATAAATCTTGGTAGGTTGTTAAAATCAGCAATTTGAATGAAAAGTATCAAGAATTTCTTTTAATTATTAATTAAACAATGTTTTAAACGGTTACAACAAATGATCAAATTGCAATGCTTTCTCTGTCTGACAGTAACCCGAACGATAAATAAACCCTTGTTGAACTTTATTAATGGTTTTCTGTGGAATGTTATTTACTTCTATTATAATTCTGTTCTGTAGTTGATGAATATTATTGGACGTCATTCTATAAAATATATTTTTTAAGTGACCCCAGAGAAAAAATTCTAAAGGAGTGAGATGTGATGACCTCGGGGCTACTTAATATTTCCACGTTTGCCAATCCACCTTTGCGAGAAAATTTGATGAAGATATCTTCGAACAACTGATGTAAAATGAGCAGGCTCACCGTCCTGTTGATACCATAAACTTTCGTCGGCATTTCCTGAATTATTTCTACTAGATTTGTTAAGGTTGGCACCATATAGTTCATTAGAAAGTTTAAATATGTTGGTCCATTTACATTTCGATCAAAAAAATATGGTCTAAAGATTTTAATTTTTAACAATTTCTGCCCAAACACTAACTCTCTGTGGAGATTGAGTATTATCTTATGCTATCCGTTTTGGATATTCTTTAGCCCGGTATCAAGAATTTTGCCGACAGGCATTACCTTTTAAAATGAAAATACATTCGTACGAAACAGGTATTCCTTTTACCAAGAAAGGATCATCATTGCTGTAGGTTTCATCTCTTTAAATAGTCTTCCCTTTGTTATAATAAAAGATATATGTCTTAATTAGTTGTTTAATTAAATTCTTAAAGAACGACAGCGGTATTGGTTACATAAATCGTCTTAAATTATCAAACTGATTAAAACTACTGTTTAACAGTTCACCTTCTTTATCTTGTTATTCACCGTCCCTCTTATATTTTTTTATATTATCGCCTGAACACACGCGCTTATATTGTGCACGCATTTTAAAGACTACATTACAAATATTCATCATTTGTTCACAAAGTTTTATTCTTCGATCGGGATTACCATCACTTAATTCCTGTACAAGGTGTATTTTGAAAGGATGCCACTTTTCATGTTTGAGTACTTTGTGTACTATAGCAAAAGGTAAAATCATGATCTCGACCAGTCTGACGAACACTGATGTGAGGATTATCTTGCATAGAAAGAAAAAAGTTTAATTCACGCCTTTTAAAGAATTAATTCACCTTTGAAAGGAGTAGCCTGCCTCAACCACCCTGAAGACCTAAAAGGATTCTAAGGCCCGGCAAGGGTGTTACGATATACCTATTAGGTAAACCTGAACAGGTAAATCGAAAAGGTATACCTGTGTGGGCTTGAGCACACAAGCAACGGTTAAACTAGAAGATTTTAACTCAGTCGAGAGATGGCGAACAAACTAGAAGATGACGCAATCGCTTTAGTCGGTTTGTTGGTGGCGATGAAGTGTAAAAAGAAGCAAAAACGCAAAACCTGGTGTAAAGATTGGCTTACAAAGAGAAATGAATACACTCATACAAGATTACTAAAAGAGTTAAGTTCAGATCCTTTAGATTACCGTAATTACTTGCGAATGAATGAAGAAGCCTACCAAAAATTGTTATCACTCGTGACTCCTCTAATACAAAAGAAAAATACTGTTACGAGAATTTCTACTTCTCCCCATGAAAGACTCACAGCTACTTTGAGGTTTCTTGTAACGGGTCGATCGTACGAATGTTTCAAGTATTCTACTATAATATCACCCCAAGCTCTTGGTAAAATAATTCCGGAGTCATGTGAAGCCATCTACAATGTGCTGAAAAAAGTATGTCTTCGAATATGTATAATAAATACACACATTTTTTTTAAATTTTATTGAAATTAGAAAAATAATTGAAAATTTGGTAATATTAGTCAATTAAGAGCATAAAAAAATTCAAAATGCCTCAAAAATCAAATATTATTAAAATTAGCATTGAGTGTGGAGGTGGAAGTTCTTCATTGGTTAGAAATCCTTCAGTCGCTGTTTGTTGTGTAAATTGATCATATGAAGCAGCTGCGGAAGAACTTGGTGAGCTCTTACTTGAAAGAATTCGTTGGCACGTTAAGCATTCCAAATTTAGCTTCAACTATGAGGTTATTGATTCTTTTTTCAATAATCGAACGCTGGCGTTTTTCCAATGACCTAATTCTCATTGCAATAGGCGAAGGCGTTTTAATATGATCTCTGACTCATAGCAGGACACCATTGGTCAACTCCTCAGTGTTCCTGTTTTTGCCAGATAATGTGATATCGCGAGTGCCGCATATTCATGTGAATTCGATCTTGCATGATTTGGAGGATTCTTGTTTTTCTCGGAGGGTTCTTCATTGGTGGGTGTTTATGGGGCAGGATACTCGATTTCCTCCTAAAAGTATTATATTATTAGACCCTAAAAGTCATTTACCCTAGTTTTATTGTTTAGATCAGGAATACAATTTAAAATAGGACAAAAATAGGAGATGAATATAACAAAAACCTTTTTAAAAAATTGTTAAACAAGTAGTGGTACTGTACTATTTTAAAATTCTATTTCTTACTTTATTTATAACAAAACTTTTTAAACAAGCATTGGTTTTTTTATATTTTAGATGCTAGTTTTATTTTAAATATAAAACTAAATTTATAAAGCTTGCTGCAATCATCATAGCTATACACCCACACTGTGTAAAAATTATATTAATTTGCCTTTGTTTCAGTTTCCTGATCCCGCTGAGAAATGGGAAGTTATTGCTAAAACGTTTGAAGACAGATGGAATTTCCCAAATTGTCTTGGTGCTATGGATACTAAACTTATAGATATAGTTCCCCGAGCGGATTCCGCAAAGACAGACACAGTAGGGTACTTCTTGCAATAGTGGATGCCAACTATCGGTTCCTTTTAGTGTATTTTGGAACTAATGAACGTATTTCTGATGGAGGGGTTCTTCAGAATACTAAATTTTATGAAAAGTTAAAGAGTAGTGAGCTCAAACTTCCAAAGCTGTGCAATGTTACGGAAAATTTCGAAAAGGTCCTTTAAGTTTTTGTGTTTGATGACGCATTTCCTCTTATAATTAATATTATGAAGCCTTTTCGACAAGCGCAAGTAGATACAGCTAGTAAAGAAATTTACAACTACCGCATTTCAAGAGAAAGACATGTTGTCGAAAATAGTTTTGGAATACTTGCATCCAAATTTCGTATATTCCATACTCAAATCAATTTGGAACAAGAGAACAACAAAAGTGCTGAAGGCAACGCGTGAATTGCATAATGTTTTGATGGAACAACATCCAACTTTTTACGTTGCTCCAAACGATGTAACTACTGTTACTGCAGGTTCGGATACCTCGGAATCGAATATGATCGCATTAAAACATCTGAACCAAGGAAACATAGCTTCTGCTGCTAAACAGCTTAGAAATGAGTTCACTTCCTACTTCATGAATGAAGGCAAAGTTTGATGGCAAGATAATCGATTCCTTCAAAGCAAAAATATACTAAAAGAAGAAGTTTGGCGTTACTAATTAAATAATCCCTATAGTTCAAAAGATTTTGCATTAATTAGCAAAAAGTGTGCACTCTAACTCTAAACCTTCAATTTATAAACGCAGAATGTAGTTTAATTGAATTATATGAGTATTATAAGTAATCTCAGTACTTACTTCATCGACCTTAGTTCCATCCTCGTCATTCAGGTTTGACACAGACCCACCAGAAGTACCTTGATTGCCAAGAAAATCGAACAAGTCTAAGTACCACAATTTTGATGTGTAGACTTTGTCTGTTGAATCTCCGGATTTGATTGATATGTGATGCTTCTTCTTTTCTTTACGTACATTACCTCTTAAATTATTTATTTTTTTAACTACAGATTTCTTTGTAGCATCAGGTTCTAACTCCTTTAATTTAATCACAAGTCTTTCATAGGCTGCATCTCCTTTTTTATGGCCGTGGTGCTCTTTAATTTTCACCTGACACAGACAAGGTTCCGACATATATATTTTGATGAACTTTTCAATCACTTGATTCCATTTTCGACTTGACATGATGATCACAAATCTCACTAGCACTATCGTAGTCACTAGTTAACACTACTGTACATGTGAACACAAGGACGACCGATGCTCTCTACTCAAGGAACTAGTCACAACCAAGCTAAAAGCTGTACAGGCGTGCCGGTGTAGCTCACACACACGTTCAGGTCTATACGCCTGCTTAGATAGAAATATTTGATCTTCGATTCTTCTCCGGTCGCCTGCGCAGGTCGCTACGCCTGTGCAGTTTGGCCTGCAGCGGCTAGAACACACGCACCGGTTTACCGGTACAGGTAAACCTCATCGGTATACCGGAACGTGTGTGCCGGGCCTAACTTTCAAGGAGTGTTTATTAATTCCTCTAGACTCATTGAAAATCCCTTCAAGGGGATTTCCAGCTTCAACCACCCTATTTGATCGGCTTTGGACCTTGAAAGGGAGTTGTAGTGATGAAAGTAACAACTCAGATTTACGACTTTCTTATTTTTACAAACTATGTGTTTTTTTACATATTTTAGTTGTGATGTTTTATGTCGCAGTGGTTTAAAGTACGGATTTTTTGCTAATTGCTATTTTTTCAACACCTATAAATTGTCTATTACGTAAAACGGTTATTTTCTAGTTTCGAATTAATTTAATTCGGATTTAAAGTCTGTCCACATTCGTTCTTTCTTTAAATTTATCAATAATTTTGGCCGTTTGTGTAATCTCTAATTTTTATTTTCATTTTTGGCCTTTTCGTTAATACTATACGTTTATTACGCAAATAATGACACAAAAATTTTCTGCTGATTTTAATTTGTTGCCTTTTAATTATTGCGTTTTTGCTGACGGGCTTTCGTTGGTTTTCATTATTTGTAATCTATTACCTACATATTTGCACTGTGATATGACCTATCAATTCGGTTTCAATTTGGTTTTAAATATTTTCCTTTTCTAGGGTTATCCATACAGATTTAAAATACATTGTTTAGGCCTATTCCTAACTTTACTCCTTGTTACATTTTTAAGCTTACGAATTATACAGTTCATCTATATTCTATGTGCCTCTCACATCTAGTTTCTGTTTATATTTGAATCTTAACACATTAGTTATTGACAATGTATCTGCAAATACATGGTTCATCATTGCTTTAATTTCATTCCAGGGTAATGTGATTAAACTTGCTATTTAGGGCATACAGAAGTATATGAATTTATATTTTAAACAAAAGTTTTTTAAACTTAATAATGTAATGAATTTGTCCTGACGACTTGATTTATTAAAATATTTTTCTTTAGTAATTAAATAAATTATTATCCTTTTTCTATCTACTAAATATACCATTGTATGCAATTTTGGGGTTTGTCTTTTCAACTGGTCGACATTACCATAAGATTCTTTAAATTTTTTTGCTATGTATTGAGACATTTCTATGTTTTGGTTTATACAATGGGGTAACTTCTTGTCTGGGTGTGCTTTAAATGAATAATCCTTAAATTCGTTAATTATATTAGAAATTTTTCCTTTTGCCTATTCATCAAGCAAGTTTGATATCCTTATCGAATTTAAATCTTCAGAATTAATTTTATTTTGCGGACTTGCAGGCATTCTGTGTTTGCTGTGCTCTTTTTATAAATAATTACATAATCATGTTCTTTAAGTTTTAGTCTCCTCTTATTAATTTAGAGATTTTTTGTCTTAGTGAGAATATCCACCGTAATGGTTTGTGGCCTGTGATTATTTTAAATTTTCTGCCGAATAAGGATTTGGTGGACCAAAGAATTGGTAAGAATCTTTCTTCATTTAGCGTTCTACTCTCATATCCTATCAGTAAATCAGTAAACGAGGCCTTGTAATAAAACAGCTCCTAATGCGACGTTGCTTGCATCGCAAGTTAGCATAAATGGTTGAGTGAAGTTAAGGTTTTACAACAGAGGTTCTTTTATTAATAATTATTTAGAGAAATTGCAATATTCAACGCACTCTGTACCGTAAAATGGGGCCAATAGAAATACTTCTCTAACTTTAGAGCATTGCAACTTCTAAACCAAAATTGAGTCAGAAATACGGAGGGTGGTAAATGTTCGGTGGTATTTAATAGATGAGAGTGTAAATGCTAATTTTGTGCATTACTTCACAGATTTATGATTATTTACATTTATGTTGCTTATTTCTATTCACCTTACACATGTTGTGAATAAAAACAAGCATACAAAATTGTTCTGCTTTGTTATTCAACCCTGTGGAAGGTGAATAGAAGTAATCGAAAATAAATATAAGGCTAAATAAACAAATTGATTTGAGCTTTTGAGTGAAATAAGAGACTGAAATGTCCATCCACATAGTAAGTTATTTAATAAAAACATGCAAAATGGAGGATACAGCAGAGTTTTCTTTTTAACCAACACAATCTTAAGTAGTTATAGAGAAGCTTACTTTATCAGAACTATAACATTAATTTTCGTTCCTAAAAATCTTTAAACACATAGGTAGTACTAGGTACCAAATGAAAATCTAAATATTGACATCAAAAGTTAAAGCACGCCTTTTAAACATTAGATTCTGTACTTGTGGATATACTTAGCCAACTATTTGCGTGTACTCAATTAAGCAAACATCAGGTACTGCAGGGAAAGAGTAAATTGTCTTGCCCATTTACTTGATTTCTTTGATCGAAGAAATGGCGCTTCAACTTCCCCTTCTCCTTCACAAGAAATAATTTGTCCTAAAAAATATTTTAATTTTTTTCTTTTCGTGTGTTTAACTTTGCAAGAATCCACATTTCTGCAGTTTTTTCGCAAAGACTTACTGTATCAACTAGATCTTGTTCAAGATCAATATCTAAACTTTCGCTATCATGCAAGAACATGTGATCATCTTCGCTGACTTCTGAATCGCTGCCTGCTACGGCACTCTTTCCTGCCGGAACATTTAATTTGGTATTCTTCGTAGTCCTCGGTAGTAAAGAACCTTCTCCATACCTTAAGGTTACTAAATAGTTTACAACTGTATTGGCCACGTATTCACCTGTATTCGACTCTTTATCTGCAGATGAGAGTCTGTTCAATACTTTTTCCCCTTTGAGTGGATAAATTCTACATTTTCGAAAACCTGATTTAATATTTTCTTCTTAGTTAACACTTATTTCTTCTAAAAGAGATTTTAACAAATGTGGAAGTTTGTCTTTGGCACTGAGCCTTGTTTGCAACCCTGTTTTGTTTTCAGCCCAATAGTACTTTTCTCGACGCAGCCTTTAGGAGCCGAAAAAAAACCACATCAAGGGGCTGCGTCATATGTGCATAGTTAGGAGAAAAGAAAATAGACGGAAATATTGTACTGAGCACTTAATCTAATTATTTTAAAGAAAAAATGAGAAAATAAGTTATCTCCTAACAGTATTTTCCTTCCATATAAATTGGGACCAATCTGCTTTAACAATAGCGCTAAATGAGGCCACATCCTCCCAACCTAGCCTTTGCCCTTCATTCTTCCACTTTAATAGCACTTTCAGGTCTGGGTTGCTTCCTGATCTTGTTTGACATTATCTGGGTACAATAATCGTTATTTACACTGGTACGGTTGACAAGAGGATCTTCAACTGTTCACTCCAACCGAGTACAATGCTAGCAATTTTCTGCAAAAGGCCGTCTTGATAAAGCGTCAGCATTTCTATGAATTTTTCCGGCACGATGCTCAACTTCAAAGTTATACTCTTGTAGCCGTTGAATCCATCTAGCTATTTGGCCTTTTGGATTCTTAAACTGCAGGAGTCATTTCAACGCTGCGTGATCAGAATCCATTAAGAAATTTCGTCCATAAAGGTGTGTGTAAAAGTGTTCAACGGCCTTTATCATCGCTAGCAATTCTTTGCACATGGTTTCTCTCAGGTTTGGACAACACTATGCTAAAATACTAAATTCTTGTCCGTCTTGAATCTGCGATAGCACTTCACCGATATCGACGTGACTAGCATCGGTATATAAAATAAACCTTCCTTCTATTCTAGGGTAATCGAATGTAGGTGTCGTTATCAATGACCGTTTCAGTGTTTCAAATGACCCCTGGCAGCTATTACTCTATAAATATGGCTGGTCTTCCTCAGTAAGTTTTGTAAGTGGTTATGAGATGTCTGCAAATCCATGTACAAATCGACAATAATAAGTGCATAGCCCCAAGAAGCTTCTTAATTCATGTTTAGCTTTCGGCTGCGGCCATTCTCATATGGACTTAATTTTCTCTGGGTCAGCTGCTACACCTGTTTCGGAGACTACATAACCCAAATATTTCACTTTGGTTTGAAACAAGTTGCACTTTTTCGAGCTAAGTTGTATATCTGGACTTCGTAGTCTTTGAAACTCCTCTTCGAGATTTTTCAGGTGTTCATCAAAGGTCTTTCCAATAACTTTGACATAGTTCAAGTATACTAGACATATTTGCCAAGATAATCCCCTGAGGATCAATTCCATTAGCCTTCCAAACGTCGCTGGTGCATTGCACAAGCCACAAAGTATCAATGTGAACTACCAGAGACCAGATCCAATAGAGAATTCTGTCTTTTCTGTTTCCATACCGACCTTCCAATATCCACTTTTCATATCTAAACTCGAAAACCATTTGGAACCAGAAAGTGTGTCTAAAGTGTCGTCAACTCTGGGTAGAGGATTGCTATCCTTTTTGCTCGCATTATTTAAACGGCGGAAGCCACACAGAATCTGATGCGACCATATTTCCTTTTAACCAGTACAACTGGAGATGCTGAAGGACTGCTTGATGACTCAATTATACCCTCATGGGCCATGTCCTTGATGATCTGTGCGTCATCCTCTCGTTTGGATAAAGCCAGGTTCATTAGTTGTTAACATATTGGTTGGGTATCACCGGTATTTATTTTGTGGGCCACAACATTTGTTCTTCCTTTCAAACAGTCATCTGTGGCAAATATATCGGCATATTGTTGGATTAACTGACTTGATTTAGCCTTTTGCTCATGGGATAACCCGCTATACAAGCATTCGAATGGGGCATGTAGTTTAGATAAATTCTTTACAGGCAAATCCTTCTCACTGGCTTTTGTGCAACGTACCACAGATGAGATAGGTGTGCATGATCCTATTTCAGTGACCTTCTTTAGAGTCGTCCGGAAGGTATTGACGTTCATCAAGCGAACAGGTGTTGTTCCTTTGACCGCGTTCAACACTTTTCCAGCCAGAATACCACTACCATGACTTATGCTGCAGGTTTCCAAAATTCCTATATATCCTACCCGGAAGCCTCCATCCGGTTGGCCCATAACTATTGCTTCCCTGCTTGGTGGTAATGTAACTTCTTCGGCTAGGATTATTCTTATTGCATGGCCATCTCGTTTATTAATGGGTATCTCTTCATCATCAACTCGAATGATATGATTCTTTAAGTCCACCACAAGGCCAAACTCAGACATCGTATCCATACCCAATATTACAGGTTCCTCAATATCGGCTACTAGCACGCGATGCGCTAACTGCCTACAACCAATCTCAATATCTGTAATAATTTCATCATAAACGGTTGCGTGCTTTCCGGTAGCTGTACGTGTACCCAACTGTGACGTTAAACATCTTTCATTCCTAACAACGTTCGGTTTTACCATTGTCTTTGTTGCTTCTGTAGCCAGCAGTGTTTGGCAGTTCTTTCCTGAAATTGTTCCATTAATGTAAAGACCATCTGGTTTATGTTTTAACGATGCCACTTGGATGGTGACTTCCGGGACATGGCTAGCAAAGATCGATATTCGTCCCTTCACATCAATACTTCCTAGTTCTCCTGGTGCTTTATGTTGTCGGTGGAACTAGCCGTAGCCTCTTGCCCATTTCTCTGTACATGTCCACATTTTCCACACTTTCAGCATCAAAATGTTCGTCCTGTTGGTTTTTGGGTTCTGATTAGCCTTAACACTGTTTGTTCTAAAGTCTCAGCATTAGTTTTATTTTCATCAATGGCTCACACACGAACATGGCACTTTGACACTTGTTTGGATGCTTCAAATTCTAGTACAATAACCAGTGCACTAGCAAGGTCATGTTAACTTGCTAACCTAAGTGTTTGTTGTGTTTCTGAATCACTAAGACCATCGACAAATGTTTGCACCCCAATTTGTTCAATAAAACTTTCTTGGGCCGTTGGGTATGCTAATATTACTAGCCGCGCAATTTCCGTTTCAATTTCTGGGGGTTCTCTCCAAGCTTCTGCACACGATTTCTTGATTGGGCACAGTAGAATTGTTGCAGATGTTTATCTACATATCGCAATTGCAATCGTGACATAAGGTAATCGAAGTTATTCTGTAGATCGTCTGATATTGCTTAAAGAATGTCTAAAGCATCACCGCGTAGAGCCACTATTAAGGCAGTTGCTTTTTCTTCAATGGTCCATTCATTTGATGTTGCGGCTGCCATGAATTGTTTATGATAATTGGCCGAAGACGTCTTCCCGTCATATATGGGTGCTTTAACGTATCTTCTAGTACTTAGCATACAATTTTCAATAACAGGCAAATGTTTAACTAGCTGTATATTTACTTCAGTTGATTGTTCCAGAGGAATTAGTGACGCCGCCTTCTTAGGCATGCTGTCTTCTTTATTTACGGTAAGGAGAATAAACTTTTGATGTAGTTCGTCACACTTCTTGCTTACCTCTTCATGTTTTGTTGACATGTCATTGGTAGCATCTTCTATTTGTTTTGTTATATCCTGTTATAATTTAATTTGGCTTAATCTAAATTCTTCATTTAATTTATTTTGAGTTGCATTAATCGATAACATTTCTTCTTTTAATGCAGTTTGGCCTGACTTAATTTCATTTTGTAACTTATTTTGATTATATTCCATTTTTTCTTGTATTCTACTTTGGATTGCTTAATCGATAACATTTCCTCTTTTAATTTGTTTGCAATTTATTTTGGTTTGAATTTATGCACGCCGTTCTTTTTTGCAATTTAGTTTGGCTGAATTTCATTTCTTCTTGATTGGATTCCATTTTTTCTTGTAGATTAGTTTGATTCAATTTCATTTCTTCTTTATTGAAATCCATTCTTTCTTGTAGTTTAGTTTGATTGGATTTCATTTCTTCTTGATTGGAATCCATCTTTACTTTCTCTTACGTATATCAAATATAGCATTGAGAAAGTCATGTTTTCGGTAAAAATTTTCGATGTCAAGTTTTTAGCGGAAATGTGTGTGTACGCGCGCGCGCGCGCGCGCGCG
>JAHWXV010320395.1:0-12206 GCA_024586415.1 Phrixothrix hirtus
CAATTAAATGAAGTATACTGTATCTGTATGATCTTGTAACTGTGATATTTATTATTTATTATTTATTAATATATAACTGTTGACATTTTGAAACTGATTCAATTTCTTTATCTACTTGTGTTGTTACTTGTACTTCCTTTTTCAGATACGCGTGTGATTTTCTTTTATATTTTAGTGCTTCCACGTAATTACTACTTAGATGTCAATACTTGTTCTTGAGGAAGATGCTAGATCTCGCTTTCGTTTTAGTATCGTTCCTATTACATCTTTAATATAAAGGTTTAGGTCTCTTTAAGACCTTACATCGCTTTTAACCTAAACGAAAGTATGGCGCCCATTCAACTTAATCACTTCTGGAATACTACGATAGTTAATTCATCAGACCTACCCCTACTCTGCCGATAACTTTAGAGCTAGACACTCAAAGATTTTTTTGTCACGTTTCTAATAAATACACTCATTCAAATTGCTACGTGGCAATACCTTCAAGATTTCCTTTCTTAGTCATTTAAAAAACAATATCTCTCAAATCCATCATACTTAACAATTCAAAATCCTTCCAAATTATACATTTTTTAATAAAATCAAAACTAGTTCCATTTAATTTTGGTATGGTATCAGTAATTTCATTAATACTATTTATAAAAACTCAAACATGATATTGTTATAAATTTCACCAAAAGTACATTTCTAAACAGACCAATGATATGACTGCCTTATAGCGGTAAAATACCTCACATCTACTGATTTTGTTAGAAGACGTTCCTCTTGAAGTTCAACGTGAAACGGTTGCTGCGTGATGGTGCATCGCCCCATTACAGTTTAGCGGTGAGGGAGTATCTCAATGAAATTTTCCCTGAGAGCTCGATAGGGCTCGATGGATTCATACAGTGGGTTGCTAGATCGCCCGAATTGAACCCAATCGACTTTTTCCTTTAGGGTTATGTCAAGTCACTGGTATACAGAACGCCTGTGAATAACGTGGAAGAGCTGAGGCAACGAATTATTGACAGTTTCGCAATATTAAGAACAAAGGAGGGCATATTTTTCAGAGTTCGTCGCAACCTTCTGACAAGAATGAATGTATGCGTCGAAATGGAAGGGCAACATTTAGAGAACTTACTGCAAGAACACCGAGTAAATTTAACTTTATGACACGTTGTGTACTTTGTAGTGTTTAGCAAAAATGTTAATAATGTAGTTAATGAATAAATTCTGTATTCATGAGTTGAGACTGTGAAAATAGTTTAAAGCATCATTTGTACATGAAAATGTTTAAAGTTGTTTTTCTCAGAAGCGGTTCATTTTATCGTATCGAAACAAGAGATACTTCTTTTAAGAATTTTTGATGATCTTCAACATGGTGCTATTTAAATTCCTAAAGCGGTAAAAACAAAAAGTTTTGGGCCATAGATCGAGGGTTAAGGTCAGGTTATGCCCTATGGCACTGGAGCATTTGCATCATATTTGGAACGTAAATCTATAAGGGCACTAGTAATACATGCAGCAAGTACGAAAGAAATCAAACCACTAATAAAAAGTTATTCAAGGAAATCTGAAAAAAATTTTTCTTTGACACACTGTATCTCCGTTAATATTCAGTTTTCAAAAAAACGCTATAGAACTTTGTAGCCCATCATTTCTGGGCACCATATGTATCGTAAAGTATTTTCCACAAGTGATTTTTACTAAACGCTGTAAAAGAATGTTAGATGTTCTCGCATGCATTAATGGTCGCTTGTAATCTTCTCAAAAGCCGTTAAAGGACTCTAGATTCTATCTGATCTTCGGGCGATTTTATTATTAATCACGCATCTTGTATCTTTAATCTTTGATCTTAAATCATTCATGTTTGTGTTTTGCCGAACATATATAAATGAAATGGCACGCGACCTTATTGCTGCCGTTAAACCTCCTGCTCTAGAAGAACCGCAGTCCCGGGTGAAACTTATACAGTCCCGCTCCTTGGCTCTTACTAGAGTAGTAAGATGTCTCCGTTAGCCAAGCTTGCAAACCTTGCAGTGACATCGCTTGAGCGTGATCTACGATCTCTATGTATAACTCACGGGGTCCTCACAGGGCGCGAAACCCCGGAAGAAGGTAATATGACCTCTAAATTATATAACCTCCAAACCATATGACCGCTAAATTGTAGAGGTCATTAGAGGTCGCCGGAAGTGACCCCATAACTACTTATCAAGGTCGCTTACAGGCAATTGACCATAGTAATAAGGTGATCCTTTCCATAATGATCCATCATGTTCGAAGTTAGCTTGAACCGCAACCCCTACACGTGAGTTCTGTTTATTTGAGGAACCCGAAACGCAAAGGCTCGCATAAAATTTAATGGCAATTAAGTAAAAGAACGTTTCCAAACGTTACTGATTAAAGTCTTAATAATTACATTCTCCCAAAAGAGTATGAGAATCTTATAACAAACGAATGAAAACTCAAGTTACATTCGTAACGCAACATGGTTCCTCTTTTTAACTTGTTGCATTCTCCTCTATCGGATATGCGTCAAATTCTCTATATTTTTTATCGCAATGCTCTTTTAATTTTCCTGTCACGCTCTTGCGAAAACATATGCTTTTATAAAAGTCTGTAATTGCAGAGTGGAAAACCTTGTGGGTAAAAATAGAATAGAGGTCATGTGTTTTGAGATTAATTTCTCAAACTGTAACTTTGTATTACACTACATGTACTGCATAAGATTTAATTTTATAAAATTGTGACTCCTCTTATTATTGATACAACTTTTAAACATGACTTTAGTTAACATTACATCGGATGTTAATTAACCATACGGCAAAAATTCAAGGGGTTATGCCCTGGACTATTCTAAGAATATTTTGTTCTTTGTGATTTTTGAAAAACCCCTTTATTTCGAAGATACAGGGCGAGAAAAAGTTTTTGACAAAACCAATTTTGATATTTTTCAAATTATTAATGTACCCGAAATAAAATTATGCTGTACAACACTGGGCTTAAGGGGTATAAAAAAAATGTGAAAACGCGTTATCTTTTAATAACATTCCGATTACGATGAACGGCTGTTTTATCCACTTTCATTTCATTTTAATATGTCTAGTAATTGATCATTTTGTATGTGTCGAATTTATTGCCACTGATTGACATTTATTTTCTGTGATTATTACTTAAACTTTTGTTAGTGGAGTTCTCTATCATGAATCGCTATACGAACGCCGAGATGACTGATATACATTTCATTTATGGACTTGGTGATGGCAATTCATTAAAAGCTAGGCGGTTGTACATTGAACGATTTCCTGACCGTAATGTTCCTGATACAAAAACCTTCCAAAGTATTCATCAACATCTTCATGAAACAGGCATATTGAAACAAAGTAGGGGACCAGGAAGGCCAATGACAGTAAGAACCACATACAACGCATTCATGCACTTCTTCCTGCTTATTTTCCTCCACGTATGGCATTCTGTCAATGGTTCAAATCCCTCAACTATTGACGCTGATTCTTTTTACCTACGAAGCGAATTTCTCAAGAAATTCAATAAGGAATTTTCACAATAACCATACGTGGGCCGAAGAAAATCCACATGAGGTACTTAAAGATCGTTTTCAACATCAGTTCTCGTTGAACGTTTGGGTTGGAATTGTGGGTGACTAGCTAATTGGACCGACATTTCTACCAGGAAGACTTACCGGCAAGGTATATCGCGACTTCTTGAAACAAACGCTATCTCAGTTTCTGGAAGATGTATCATTGGCAACAAGAAATGCAATGTGGTTTATGCACGATGGTGCATCATCGCATTTTAGTGAGGTTGCTCGTGAGTTTTTAACAGAAACATACGGAGATCGCTGGATTCGTTGAGGTGGACCTCATTTATGACCTGCTCGATCCCCAAACTTAAATCCCCTGGATTATTTCCCATGGGGCTATCTAAAGTCATTAGTTTATTCTACTCCAGTGGAAAATATGGAAGATTTAAGAAATCGGATAACTGCTGGGTGTAATTCAATAAGAAACGACTGTGGTGTTTTTGAAAGAATCGGCAGACAATAAGGAGACGATTTTAGTCTTACATTTTAGCTGGAGGTAGTCATTTTCAACAGTTATAGCAAATTAAGAAACCTTATAAGTAATTTTTGGTAATAAAAATGTTGTTATTATCGAAAATCTTTCTCGCCCTGTAACTTCGAAATAAAGGAGCTTTTCAAAAAATCATCAAAGGACAAAATATTCTTGGAAACGTCAAGGGAATATCCCCTTGAATTTTTGCCGTATGTTTAATTAACACCTTGTACATTTAATAAAAAGGTTTTCGATATAACTTTGCATATACTTAATTCTTAGTATAGGAAACATTCAGTGAGATTTTAAATGAATACGAAAGCATTGATTTTAAAATAAATCGAATTAAAAAAAATATGTATCTACCAATTGACTTCTAATTAACTGTATGCAGATTTATGGGATAATCTAAGTTATTTTAAGAAAATTTTAATAAAGCGCAATTTGGTTATAACACGAATGCTGATTACAAATATTGGCAGAGCCATCTATTGTTTATATTAGGAGGTATTTTAATATAAATAAACTAAAGAAAAGGATTCCTCCTAAAATTGGCACCAATTTTAAAATTAATTCGGCGCAAGTGAAAAGCTATTAAACTGTAATATGAACAATTCTAAGGCTTCTCGCCAAAACATTTTTAACCTAACTAAACAGGCAAAAATACAAAAGTTCGGATTTTCAACCAGCGTGACACAGCACCAGCAGACTAATGGTTTTGCCCTAGTGGGGCTCATCAGTGCTGAGTGGCTATGCACGCTGGTTCAAAATGCAAAACTTCCTTTTAAACACATAAACCTGTGTGGGTATCGATTACAAATAATGGCAGAGCCATCTACTGTTTATATTAGGAGGCATTTTAATATAAATAAAATAAAAAAGAAGGTTCCTCCTAAAATTGGCACGAATTTAAAATTAATTCGGCACAAGTGAAAAGCCATGAAACAATGATGGTTCTGCCATTATTTGCCATCGATACCTACACAAGTTTATGTGTTTAAATGGAAGTTTTGCATTTTGAACTAACCTGCATAGCCACCCAGCACTGATGAGCCCCACTAGGGTCAAACCATTGGTCTGCTCGTGCTGTGTCACGCTGGTTGAAAATTCGAACTTTTATATTTTTGCCTAGTTAGTTAGGTTTAAAATCTTTTGGCCAGAAGCCTTAGAATTGTTCATATTACGGTTTCATGGCTTTTCACTTGTGCCCAATTAATTTTAAAATTCGTGCCAATTTTAGGTGGAATCTCCTTTATTTTATTTATATGAATGCTGATATTTAAAACGACTTGAATTAACAGAGTAATTTAATATATTCGAACACACGTTGGCGTCTCAGACGAAGCGTTTATCCTAGTGGAAAAGAGATCACAGATACAATACCAAAACGACGTTATGTGGCAAATATGATATAATACAGGAGGTCCATGATCTGTCATGACAGTGGAATTCTTTTATTGTTTATAACAATGAACAACACATTTTATAAAATTTCTTTGTAAGGAGAATGTTAAATGAAAAAAGAAGGAAAAGAGAAAATAAACCTTTCAAGAACCCAAATGCTTTTTTACTTATGCAAAGCGTTCCTAAGAATATTCAATGAATCAATGAACTTATCCGGAATGATCGGGATTTTTTGTACGTAATATGGAAAAAATATTACAAATATGGATTGGTAGTATCGAACAAAATCGAAAAAAAATTGTGTTATTTGAATCCTAGGACTACTTAGCGTGCAACAGAAGATCAAGAGATTTTATCCAGAAGGAGAAACTTTTCTTAGAACAGTTCTAACCTGTAACGAGACTTTATTTCAGCAGGGAAGGCTACGGTATTATAGCTTACCCCCATTTTTTAGTAGAACTCCGTACGGATAATTGTCCATTGCTGCTCTCAGCTGTTGGTGGAAAACGTCAAACTTGCTTTTCGATCAAGGCGACGGAACAAATCCATCAGAAATGCGATTTTCAGCAAAGATAATGTCTTGTTAATCTAGAAATTCTAGCAAAAATGTAATGGGATACATTTCCCTATTTTCTATATGGCCTAAACTTGCCGTTCTGTAATCTTTTATTTTTTAGCCCCTTTAAAGGGATATCACATTTGAAGACAATAACGTTGAAAATTTTGTGAAAACTGGATGCGCACACAATCAAATGCGTTTTACTTTAAAGGTGCTCTGAAGCTCCCAAGAAGATAGCAAAAATGCATTGACTTAGAAAGGGAATACATCGAAAACCCTTAAAACAAGGGTGTTGATCAAGGAAAAATTTAATTTCCTATTATTTTCATATTTGAGAATTCAGTAGATATCGCAAATTACCTTTATAATCTCGTAACAGTTTTCTTCTATTTTTATCATTGCTTTAATTATAAAGAATGCAAAACTCCATATTTTGAATCCTTCCTACATTGAAACTAATTAGTCAAACAACCGCTGTTTCGAGTATGTGATAGACAAGTTTAGAAAGTATTTATTGTCAGGAATATATTTTTGTTACCTTCAAAAAGATATCTCTGAATGCAATTGATTTTATGGGCAATTTTTACTTCCATAAAGTAATTAATAGATACATGTGGTGTAATTTTTAGGGTAAAACACGCTTGACATAAGACGCCTAGAGCCTTTGAGGTGAATAAAAACCAAAACTTCTGATCGTTTGATTAAGGGCAAACCAGTTAGAAGGAAAATTAATAATTATTAAAATTATAAACACGTCTTTCACTAGAACAGCCCCTTTTGTTTATGTAGTCAAGCCCATTTCTATTGTTCAACAGATTATTCATAATTCCTAGCTGACATTGGTTGAAAAGTTTTATTATTATCCATTTTTGTGTAAACACTACTATGTCCTGATGGGCGTTTCAAATGAATAATATACTTATTGTTATTTTAGCTAGCTGTTTAGTAGATAAAAACTTTCAGATTTACCGATTTAAACTGACGACAAAAGGTAGATGCTTAGAAATTTTATTTCTAAAAATTGAAATTGTAATGCACCTTGGTTAGTCATACATATTTAGTTTAGCTTGTGTTTTGAGTATTTTGTTTTATATTTATAACGTGTATCCCAAAAGTCTTGGAATCAACTTTTACCATGACGTTGACAAAGTAGGTCTTTTTGTAACGAGTCCAAACGGAATTTGAACAACGTGATTAATGCCGCGTGTTAGCTTTTGAGTCGTAGTGTGGCTCCAGAACTGTACTGGGATTCTTCGGAAACTATTTACCTAAAACTTACTTTAATTATATACAATATTACAAGTATTCTTCCCAGTATGAATTTTGGTTCACTTTTACTTAAGCTTGTTAACCACTTTTATTTTGTACACACTGTATATGTATTGGAATCATGACTCTTGTTGTAATTTAGCTTAAACAACACTTTTATTTTACTTTTAGTTATTGTTAATTATTACTGAACAATTTTTGTCATTCGTTATTGCTTGTAAATTAGGTGTACACCTTTCAAAAATACGTTACTTTATTTGTATAAAATTCTGTTACACTTGAAATGTACTTTGCTTTTATTTATTCAGACTGTTTGAATTTATTTTTAAATTGAATGCTAATTATTTTGAATTGTATGCATACTTTGATTTTATAAACCTTTATTTTGCAACTATTTACACTTTTATGGTTATATTATATTAATAATATAATCCTTTAATTGTTGTAATTTTATGTATTTAGGAATAACACAATTTAATAAAAAAGTATTTATTCAAACAATAAATTAAATTATACAGGTTTCTTTGACTTATTTTGGGTATTAACCTTTAAATTAGTTGACGGCCATTTTAATTATGTTTGTTGAATGTAGATGGCGTATTAATGCCTATTATGATTGATATTTTCTGTCAATTCGATCGATTTAATGTTTGCGGATCTCAAAATGGTGTTAGTTTTTTGTATTGTGCAGCTCGGTTATTTAGTTATGTTTTTAGCGCAGGTGAAAATTAATTTAGGTAATTCTCGTTTAATGTGTAATTGTTCATAATTAAACTGGGTTTGTCTAATGAGGGATAGTCGACATGCGATCTCAGGATGCAGTATCAACAGAGGCGAGCTTATACTCAGCTTCGGAGCGAATATCTGCGCTAAACTTTTAAGTAAGGTTGTAAATGTTTTTACGCATTCCAGTAAGTGTTTATTATTAACAATCCTTGATTAAACGAGAATAGTATTTTGTCAAATTTGTTAATTGAATTCGAAATTGTACAATGAAGATAAATGACCCTGGAAATTAGTACCTTTAAATGCTGGCAAATCTCTCTGTTCCTTAAATTCAGGATCACTACGATCTGTAGCAAAAGTTCTGTTTCTTCGTTTTAAATTTCAATTTTATGCAATCTAAACGGAATTTTAGAATAATTCACAGGATTAGAATTACCACTCTTTTATGGGGTATATTTAACCTATGTTCGTCGGTTTGAAACTACTTTAGCAGCTATGGCGGTAAAATATTACTCATACGAGACGTTTAACCCATGAAGGCAGAAACTTGTATGAAAAATCCAGCTTCGAACGCGCATTTATATATCAAACGGCTATCGCCAAATTCAAGGCGAAATAACTTTCTTTTGGTTTAACTCCCTTAATTACAATGTTTTATAACAAATTAATACATCATTAAATGCGTAATTTCAACGTATGTAAAACAGTAAAAATAATGTTAAGAGAACTATTTACATACGTTTAAAAATAACAAATAATTATACAGGATTAATTACATTAATGAACAAGATTGGAAGTTATGTGGAACATGTCGGATTATAATACAAACGGATTCTAAACTAAATGAGCTACATTTCATTTAATATAAAGCAATTAAATAGTTTAATTAGCGGGAAATTTTCCATAAATATACAAAACTAAGGCACGTTTATCTAATCAAACTAGTACACTCATATTTTATGTATACAAAGTTCAAATCCC
Source organism: Phrixothrix hirtus (assembly GCA_024586415.1). Lineage (NCBI taxonomy): Eukaryota > Metazoa > Arthropoda > Insecta > Coleoptera > Phengodidae > Phrixothrix > Phrixothrix hirtus. Next base: position 8,998 of record JAHWXV010320395.1, read on the forward strand.
TTCAACCACACAAATAAAATAATGTTGACTATGGTTAAGAATCTTGAACTGTTCTGATTAAAATAACATACAATAAATTTAAGATATATCAAATCTTATAACTAATTAATATAACAATAATTAAAAGCAAGTAAATAAATTAATACGTTAAACGGTAATTATGAAAAATAATAATTAAAAGCAAAAATAAATAAATATGATAAATGGTTGTTAAAAAGCTCGGTAATTACATAAATGATAATTACCTAAAATATATACAGGGTGTTTTGTTAGATCAGGTCTAACGAACCGATTTTAAATAAACAAAATAAATACAATTAATGTAGCTATGCTGTTTCAATGCGGTGTATTTAGCCTCATAATTTATTGACTTAATTATGCGCAAGAGGAAGTCACAGCGACGGTATGGGTACATTACAATTTCACACACATTAAAATTAAAACATCAAAACAAATAACCAACAAATGTAATTTTTATTAGTTGTCATTGATTATTACAAATTACTATTAGATTTGCATTTATTTATTAAACTTGAAAATGTTCATGCAAGAACAAAGATATCCATCGTGGTGGTAATTTGTAATAATCAGTAACAACTAATAAAAATTTCATCTGTTGGTCATTTGTTTTAATTTTAATGTGCGTGTGAAATAAAAAACACCTACCTTGTCAAAGTCATGGCAAGGGTTGATTCTAAGACTTCTGCGGCACACGCTAGTTGAATTTTAGCTTATTTTTGGACTACAAATGTTAGATTAAGACTTTAATATTCTATTATTTATAGATATTTGTAGTTACAGTGTCTTTTATATAATGTAATAGTTAAACGGATGATAAGATGGTTAATTCTGCAAAATTTATGAAAAGGGTATTTTGAAGCACTGCAAACTAATAAACGAAATGTTACTGTTCAAAAGGATGCACAAAATAATATTTTTAGTGAAATTTCGGAAAACTGAGTGTCACATGAGGACATTCAAAATCAGAGGTAGGTTGTATCACAGGATGTCAGTCAAAATCAGAGGTAGGTTGTTACAAACAAAACTGATAACGTTTATGAAAAATACCAACTAAAAATAAGTATTTAGTTAGAAGTTTATTAATTTAAAATTAATAAAAATAATTATGGCATAATTATTAGTTATTTAAATAGACATAACAGGGTCTTTCGAAAAGTAAAGAACGTTTTTTCTGCAGAAACTATTATTGGTTATAATGAAACAGACTTTTATTTTACATACAATTTGATACCTAAGCTACTTTTCTACATAGTCATCGTTCAAATTTAAGTACTTATCGTACCGTTTCACCAGCTTTTTTAAGTCATCTGCACTCAATTTCCGCCAAGTTGCTGAACCACTAATTAACGGCTTTTTTAAGTTTATCGTCACTTGCGTAGCGGTTTACACCCAAGAGGAATAAGTGATAATCACTTGGGGCTAAGCCTGAGATGTATGGCGGTTGTTCAAACATTTGCCACTAAAAACGCTGAAGTAAGTTCTGTGTCAATGCAACTGAATGCGGACGTACATTAGCGTAAAGTAGAATGATTTCACTGGTCAGTATTGCGCGTCGTTTGTTCTGAATGGCGCAGCGAAGTCGGTGAACCCTCTGTATTTATAGTCTCGCGTCTAGGCATGTAGTTGATGAGGAGGACACCCTTATGACCCTAAAACACTGTAGCCATAATCTTTCTGGAGCCCAAAATTGTTTTGCTTTTTTCGGTATCATGGGGATTGCGAATGATGCCATACCATACCATTGACTGGCACTTTGTTTCTGGAATGACATGAGATATCCAAGTCTCATCCCCAGTAACAATCTGATTCAAAAGTTCATCACCATCTTTGTCATAGTGACAGAAAAAGGTCAATGCCGCTGCCATTCATTTAGTTTTGTAGTAGGCTAACAAAATTTGAGGAAACTACCTGACGCACACTTTGTTATAGCCCAGATCTTAATTTTGTAACATATTTTAACGTCTTACAGGTAAGCAGTAATCAACCGTAGCGGATCGTAGCAGCCGCTAGGCTGAAGCGAAAGAGTACCACAGTCAGTGATCGGTCGGCAGTAATGGTGGGGAGACGCTGTTACTTTACTTTCCGAATGATCCTTATAGTTTTTTACATCTATATAATGTTCCTAGTCACTAAATATGCATCACAAAATACTTGTTAGGCACCCGGGATATCTTTGTAATTAAATGTTTTCATATGCATTTAATTTCAGTGAGAACATTATTTCTCATACAACGAATGCATCTGGCTTGGATCAAATAATTTCATTTCGAGCAGAACGAGAATGTTCCAAATTAATCGAGTAAAGTAGTACCGCTACTATTCTTTTAAAAGAATAATTTTATTTAGTTATTACTTTCTCTTACCTATATGAAATATATAGAACATATAGTCCAAAATTTTCGATGTCGAAATTTTAGTGGAAATACGTTTTTTGGGCCCTCAGTCTGAAAATCACGTTTTTAAAAATTGGTTTGTTCATGCGTGCGTACGAGCGTGCGTGCTTGCGTGCGTGCGTGCGCGCGTGAGTGCGTGCGAGATTTCCTCGAAATCGGCTGTAACGATTTTTTTTAAATTTATTAAATTTGCTAGATATTTAATGCCTTTCATATAGTTTCAGCTGTTCCTCAGAAACTTTTCCATAAATTTAGTAACCGGAAGTACCTTCACCGTTAACTCAAAATAAAATAACTGTGAAACTAAAAGTCCAAGCTGAATCAAAATTTATATTTGTGGCGACAACTACATTGGTATGCCAAATCAAGAATTTGATTAAAATCGAATAATTGGAAGTTCCACTTTATTTCTGTCATTTTTAGATATTTTCCGTATTTTCTTTTTTCGCGATTTTTTGAATTCGGCTATAACGATTTTTTTAAAACTTAGTACATTACTTAGCTAGTTCATTCTGTTTTATATGAATCAAGCTGTATCACTAATAAATTTTCGAAAATCGAGTAACCGGAAGTACTCTGTATTGATTGTGAACAATATATCTCAAAAACTAAGTACGATATATGAACGAAATTATATATTTAAGTTTTTTATCTTCTGAACACGAGACGTCAAGAATTTAGGTCAAATCAAATTTCTGGAAGTGCCACTTTATTCTTGCGATTTTTAAGTTTTTTTGCGATTTTCTCGAAAACAGCTATAACTTTTATTTTTAAATGTTCTACGGTTATTATGTA
>JAHWXV010320406.1:0-10603 GCA_024586415.1 Phrixothrix hirtus
TTTGATTAATACTATTTAATAAATTAAGAAATTCAATTAGAGAATCCTTTCCATGACTCCAAATTATAAAAATGTCATCAACATAACGTAACCATTTTTTGGTTTTAAAATAGCTTTATTATGAATAATAACTGTGAAAGTTTCCATAAATATTTATTCCATACTAACATGGTTGTCAAGAAATTTTCCACTCCTATCAGCCGCATATTATTACTAATCAAAGTAATTAAAAATTAACTCACCCAATTTACGGGAATATAAATAAAGCACGTTTTATCACAATTCAATATAGCATTGTAGAATAGACTTTTAGAGAAACAAAAATTAATCTGAAATTCATTAATCCTCACCACCCAAAATCTACTTTGACTCTAGAATAAAGAAAAATATTAACATGATTCTAGAGTCCCCTGTATGAAAGCGTTAATTATAAAATTTACAGTTACCAACAATATAGGAGCTTATTATTAAAATTTAAAGAAAATTAAAACATCTTAGTATTTGGAAAGTGGAATTAAGGCATTTAGACGAGGAAAGGGTACCAAAGAATACCGCCTGTATTTATGGTAGGATTGGGTAAAAACGATAAACATCGAAACCTTTCGAAAATGAGTGATAAATTCCTAATATTGGAAATTACGATATATAAAGGTATGCAATTTTAAATGCATATAGAACTTACGAAAATTTTAAGGGAATCTACAAATTATTTAAGCAGAATTTTGAATGTAGTAATGTACAGGATGCAATAAATTTAATGTAGATTATTAGGTATGAATTTTTATTTTGTGAAAACACATAATTATTATTTAATAAAAGAAAAGTAATGAGTGAGCGTTAACCGTTGTGACAATAAAGCTTAGTTACTTACGAGAGTTGATTAGTAACTAAGTTCTCTAACAACGCTAGTGTGTACGTGGTGGGGATAGCAACAAGTTCTACCCTGCAATCGGTAGTTTCAAATATCTAGTCTAAGCACACAAATTTTCAATGCTCGTGTAGCTCTGTTGAGTAACAGTATAATTTGATATAAGCTCAATTTCTGAATTCATAGGCGTTTGCAAGCCGTTTATGGTAACAATAATATAGATGTGAATAATTTTGGTCATTGGAATCGACGTGTAAATCTCTGTCATAGTGGTGAAATGAGAGTGTTTGATAAAAATCGATCAGGTCGGCTAATATCCGCAACGCATGTTACCAAAGGTCAGGTTAATTACAACGTAACAATTTTCAATAAATACTGGAAATTTGAGAATAAATGAAATATCTAAAATTATTAACCCCAATTGCAATTAAAAATACATGATTAAATTTAATATCGAAAAATTAATGTTAAATAAATGCATTTATTAAATGTCCAGTGAAGTCTAGTAGTTTGTCAATTCCGTTTTGAAAGTTATATAATTTTAAGCGTATGTAATTTTTTACGCCTTTACCTACTATGGCACTCTCTTGTTATTAACGTTTCCGTTGTGTAATTGTGCAAGTGAAATTTGCTTTTAAAATAACGTTCTACATTTATCTATCCGTATTGATTTGAAACCATTTCTTACAGAGCAGTTTTTGTTGTTCTTACTGTTTATCTAATCCATAGTTATTAATACCTTTTCGTTAGTTTGCATAAATGTAAATATATAAAGGAATCCGTTGTAAAACTTAAGACATTTTAAGTTATTATTGGTAGTAATGAATAACGACTGTAATGTTGTTAATTAACTTTTTATGAATTTAATTATTAATCTGAATATTTTCATCCTTATAATTGGTAACCCAATGAGAACACTACAACGATTATTTCTATTTTACAGTTCATTTGTTGTACAGTAGCAAAGAATGATACAGTTTGTTACAATATTGTAGGATTGAAACACAAACACATGTTAAAAACGTTTGTTGTATTTATTAAGGAAGGAGTGCTTCTGTAGAGAATTTTGATTTAATTTTTAAAATTTTGTATATATAATTTGTTCGATGTAGTTTTAGACGAATGTATGCTTTATTTGTGATGCTTTGTTTGTATGCTAAGTTCTTTTTAATTTGGAAGTAGGTTAATCAGGATTCTTTATTTAATTAAACTTATGTTATGGAAGCATTCCTTTATTTAATAAATTGTAGAACTAAAATTTAGTTACAGCTGTTATTCGATTTTTATTCATTATTACCAATAGCAGTTTAAAATATTTCAGTTTTTTGGAGGGAAACTTCACAACACAAATAGTTGTATAAATATGCTAATGTCACCATTTATTTTATTGTTTTACTGAATTGATTTAGCAGTTACATTTTATTTTATATATAAAGGGGAACAATAAAATTTCTTCGCTGCTAGTTAATGAAAAGATTTAGTTTAGTTTTAATTTAATTTTATTTGCTGACGCAATTTTATAATAAATCCTAAAATTCAGTTATTTCTTCATTTATATACCGGGTGGAATATAAAAAAAAATTGCCACTCAAATTAGATAATGTTTCGTCCACTTTTTGAATACGGATGGTTATTTAGTTCGTTATTAGAAAAATCACCTTTTATTTATATTTATGAGTTAAAAGTCCCCCCTTACATTTGATTTACTGACTTGTGTTCAATACTTTGATGCCTTTGCCATTCTTTTGTTTAGCACTCAAATCATCTACTCCGTATAAGAAGTTTCCATGATTTTGTTAAGCAGGGCGCGTATCTTTGTAGCTGTGACACGTAATTGGTTGGCGTCCATATTATTCTTGATTTTGTCCCATTATTCAAGGTATCGAACGTCATTTATCGTTCTACTTACGCCTGAACTCATTGCCCTAGCTAGGTTGATCTTCGCGCACCCGCTGTTACATTTTACGTCTCGTAAATATTGAAATAGGCACACAAAATAATAAATAATATGAATAGAATCAAGATTATTGACAAATATATGCGTCAGTTGTGTAAACATTAATATCTGTATTGCCGCAACTTATTGTATATGAACACTCGACTCAGGTTGTGGCGATAAATGGTTATAACTTCATATATTAGTTTCAGTGTAAGCATTTTTTAGCTTTGTTAGAGTTAATAGTCTTATAAAATCCCCTTAGTTGCAAGGAAGCGTCACAACTAATTCAATTTATTTTAAAATACAATATTTCGGCTGATTCAATTCTGATCATTATCAAGTATAACTACAAAAAATTAAATGTTGTAAAATATTGTTGAGTTTTTTTTATTAAAAATAGTTACAATATGACAACGAATTCGTGTAGTTCATTAAATTAAAAGCAGTAGATTCACATTAAATTTATTGTTAATCAGTGGCATTGTTTTTAGATCTAAATCGTATCTACACACATTGATTTATGCATCTCGACGCGCACTACCACCATTACCCGAGCCACGGTAGTATAGCGCTTAACGCTATTGTCTAGCATTCAGGAGGCTCTGAGCTCGATCTCCGTGGCCGCATTCAGGTTTCAAGTGGTTTTCTGGATCGCCAAAGACAACTCCTCTGAGGTAAATACGGGAAAATATTTCCCCTAATTACTACTCTTGAATCTTCTTCCAAATCCATCCTTGCTTTTACCTATCTTTATTTCATCATTCTTGGTTAAAGAGAGATCTCAGATACGCCTACAACAGACTACTACCGTGCGGAGAAATTGTAATAACAATGATATTCCTATCCACTCATGAGATTTTGTATGAACTGTAACTGATTACTTTACTGCTAGCGTCGTTGGGCAACAAAACTTCTCAAATACTCAGAAATCATTAGCCAGTCATAAATAAAAGGATAATAAAGCAATTACTCTACTTTATTGCATATTTAAAGTTTCTATAGGAACAGCTGGAATATGTCTTAAGTTTAGGTTACCAAATACCAATTTCGAAAGGAAAGCGGGGCGAGGTGAATAATTTAATCCTCTAGGGGATCTTATTGTAAAGATACTGAGGCTTTTTAGACTTTATAATTTTATAAAATAATATAGCTAAATGAAGTTTCTTCTATTTTGCGTATGTAGTCAGGTTATAGTTTTTTAACTTACCTTTTAATTTAATATTTCTTAATACTTTTTAAGCGTTTTTTAGTATTTTCATAATTTTATATTGCTTAATATCTAATTAATTACTTGAAATTGCCGAGCTATTGTCGTAAGAAAAAATTTGGTAGTTTCGTTAAAAATTGCATGGACGAGATTTTTACCATTATCCATTAATTAATAAAAAAATTTTATAATCTTCAAGTCCATTGTGTGCTATGTATCAAACTTTCATTACATTATTTAATTATAATATCATTAACCTAGAACAATTTACCACAAATAAAACAAATATCCGCCGTCGGAATTATCTTTTCGTAAATTATATCTGCAAAATGAAACGCCTGGTTGAGCATTTTATTTATACAGGGTGATTTATCGGATTGGAATAAAAAAAAGTTCCTATAAACATATTTCGGAAAATGATTTCCCAAGGAGTTACATTCCCTAGAATGTTTAACCGCAAAGATCACTTTTTGTGAATATTTCTCAAATTCAATTCAATTTCAAGAAATTTTTTGGATTTTTCAGACATTATACAGTACAATATATGAATAATGATTCCAAAGTACTCGGTGGGATAGGGTAAATTAGGGCAAGGATGTAGTACCAGTCAGCCCAATTTTTTTTATTCTTAAGTGTTCGTAAATTTTCATCAGAAATAATAAAATTTTGGAATATTTTTTCCAAAAATTATGCTCTTGTTAGAGCTCGCTAAAACGATCCGTTTTCGAGAAAAATTAATTTAAAAATGTCCTCATTAGTTTACGATAAAGTAAAAAGATTATGTAATTGAAGTTGTCTTTAAACTTGGTTCAAATTTAATAAATAATAAACGAGTTTTACAAATCTTCCCAACTTTATTAATGTTTCTTTGGTTTATTCGAACGTTTTCGATGTTCGTCCTAATATAGGCATATCTATCTAATGCTTAGAGTAAATGTTCTTCATGTAATAAGAAGGCATTAAAAGTGTCTAAATAACATGGTTATGCATCCAAAATTAGAGCCTAAATTTAATGCAAGGAGTACTAAAATTAATGAACAGAATCTACCTTGGTTTAAAATATTTTTTAACAGATAAGATAATTTGTAAACATGGTTAATAAATATGAAAATTTACAAATCTTCTGTAAAAGAACTACATTAATTTTTAAGCTACTAAAAATCAAAAAGTGGCAACATCTACGTAATCGTCTAAACTAAGATAAATTCTACTCGCATTAGATTTAAGCTTTAATTTTAGAAACACAACCATGTTATATATTTAGATATTTTTAATGCCTTCCTTATCACATCCTGAAGAAGATTTACCTTAATAATTAGAAATCTGTATTAGAACGAAAAACGAAAACGTTCGAATAAACAAAAAAAAGTTAACAAAGCTCGGAAGACTTATAAAACTCGTTTATTATTTATTAAACATATATCAATAAGATCAATGCAGTTTGTAATAAAAATCTATTCAAACATATGTTGAGATTTACAATTTGATTCAAAACAAAAATTATCAGAAGTAAAGTAAGTGTCGAAAGTGGACACCGTTTGCCATGCCCGCAGCTTTGCAAGCATCGTTTTTGACGAAAAATTCTAACACTTTGTATTATGTTATAACTTGCGATTATTCGAATTCTAAATCTTTGTTACCTTAAACTGGCCTTGGGTATACTAAACTCTTAAAGCCCCTCGCAAAGATAAAAATAGGTCTAGCGAATATGCAGGCCACGGTTGTGGTCCTCCTCAGCCTATTCAACGATCATTACTTTGAAGAAATTTCCGTACCGGTAAAGCAAAATTGAGTAGTGCATCATCATGCATGAATCACACCACGTGAAATTTCCGTACTGGTAAAGCAAAATGGGGTGATGCATCATCATGAATGAATCACACCAGGTGCGTCTAATAAGCATGGCAAAACTTTTACTAGAAAATCGAGATACTTCTGTGTATTAAACATCCTCGGGAGAAAACGTGGACCAATTAAATTGTCGCCAATTATCCTGTTCCAAACATTCCAGGAAAATTCACGTTGAAATATTTTTTAACAAATTATTCTAGTTTTTTGATCTACCCAATATATGAATTTTGAAAATTCATTAGCGCTTCCCGCGTAAGACATTCACATTCAATAGAATTAAACGATTTCATTACAAAAGTTATTCAATTTTAATACGTATTTTGTGTATACCATGCCATCAAGAAGAGTGCATCCAGGGCGATAAAATTTTAAAAATCTAGGGAATTTGTGCGGATGTGTTTCTCCCTGCCCAGAAGAACAAGATGACAACCACAGGCGTGTATCTATATTTTACATAATGTTTATTATTTTAATTATTTTTAATTGAATAGGTATTGGTTTAACTTATACTAAATAAAAAATGTTATAATTCATTTCTAACAATAAATAAACAAATAAAAATTGCAATATATCAATTTAATTATCAATTATAGATGTCACTTGCATGTGACACCTATAGTAACTTCAGTCTTATAATTTTTAGTTTCAGTAACCTAATTTGTAAGCTTGGTTGTCTATCTAGTAATCTGCACCCTTTTTCGATGGCACTGTACTTATATAAGTTGTAAATATCTAATCTAACCTAGATACATTTGATTAAAATTTGAAAATGTGAATTTATCTTCTTATTTAGGTTAATTTCCTTTTTATATGTATTTTTATTGATACTACATATGCATGTAGGTATTATAAAAATATTAAAATTCAAAACCATATAAAAATGTAGAATTGTTATACTATCTACCATGAAATTTTGTGTAACAGCGAAGCTGTTTAGAATTTAGATGCCATCATAAATTTATATGTTTTAAACGAAATACGATCTGTTTAATTCGAAAAATCGTTTATATTTAATGACTTTTAGGCTGTTTCGCATCGGCAGCAATTAAATTAGTTTGTATTTCAAATAGAATGTAACACGGTAATTGTAACACAAATATATATCTGTCCTATTTACAGTTTTATTGCTTCTCTTGAAGAGAAATGTTTACATAACGATATTACCATCTTAAGAGCAACTCGGTCAAAATAGTGTACATTATTCTATACTACTGTTGGACACCATAATTAATAAGTAAACAATTACGTGTTCTAACATTAGAAATTTAAATAAACTATCATTTAGTTTAAATTTCTAAATAAACTTTGCTGTAATATAAAATAACCAGCAATATTAAGTTTTAAACAAAGTTTCACAGATTATAAAAATTTATAACTTTAGAAGATTCAAAGAGCCCGTAATAAACAAATCACGCGTAAATTTTAAATCTGTGTAAAAAAATAAAACTTCAAAGCATTGGGATGTAAAATGGAATTTTGCAAGAAACATTTTACATAGAATCTCTTAGAGTAAAGACACCGCGAAAAGGAAAGAAATCATCTTTTGCCGGCCATAAAAAGCAACCGGGCTTTAAGTTGTAAAATGCAAAGGAAAAACCTCGATTTGAACGGAAATCTAAGGTTATTTCAAACATGAAGTCAAAACTTTTGAAATTTGGAATCAGCCATTAGATAAAAAATACAGGAGTGGGATGTCTGAATGTTAATATAAGATTTAAGGATGCAATTTCATCTTATCTCATCCTTCTCTTCTTGTGCGAGTGAGTATCGCTGGTGAATTAATCAAGCGTAGACAAGTTGTAAGATCCATTGACGTCAGGAATGCAGAAAAATCTTACTTTGTGTCACATATGTGTGGATCATGGCATTATTAAGCTCGGAAGTTTACATATCAACGTAAATTAAGCTTTCCTAAGGTAAACAGGAAAATAAAGTCCAATTGTCATAGGCGATACTTAAGAGAAGACCGCAAGTTTGACCTGGATATTTTAAAGAGGATGCAAATCCTTTTTAAAGATAGATGACCTGGAATTTCAATAGCCAGATGGAAGTCTAATATTTTAACATCGAAGAAAATATAAACGAAAATTAGACCGTTAGTGTATTTATCAACTCTTTTTAAAATGTATATGAACAAAGGCTAAAGTGTTTCATGATAGTTAATTAAATTTTAAAATAACATGCTGTTTTAATTTTGAATAAATAATTTTAAAGAACTAGAAGTTCTTTCTCTAATGCACATAAATAAATTGCAGTAAATTCTTGTATACTACCTGTCATCAGCTTGAAAAGAGAAACGACCGAGTGGTTTATAAACATTAAATGTTCCTTTAGGATTTGTGTACTTAAAATTTAAATGTGAATATTGTTGATTTATTATTTTATTTAACTTGAATTTTCAATAAATGTACAAATCGTAAAACTTTGTTCTTACTTGGTGGAATATAAATAAGTCATTAATTAAATTTATTTAGTGAGATCGCTAGAGTGGTTAACGTAAACATTTGACTAAACAGATTATGCAAAAATTCTGTGCAGGTTAAGGAAAGGATTGTAAGTATTATAATCCGTTAGGCGGTAAGGTGTTAACCCTGAACTGATCGATAAAGATCAATACAATTCGAACTAGTTTGTCTACTTGAATTCTAGAACCAAACAAAGATTACGTAACTAAATTATGTAATAAAGCAATTTATTATATTTGTTTTATAGCTGCCAAACGAAGCAGAAAACACCGCCCTGTAAATTTATAATTAAAATTTTATTAAATAAAAATGCAAACGTTTACGAATAATTCAAAACAAACAAAATTGTCTTATATATTTATCCACAGCATATATTTTAGCTAAATAATTTGTTACACTTTTTATTAATTTAGACATTTTTTAATTTAACAGCAATTAATTCTCAAAAGTAAAACACAAACATTTATTACGTATTATTATGTAGAAAGTAATTGGCATCGGCCATAATTTGATATATGAAATTCTCTTGGTTATTTTGGACGAGAATATGTTATTTTTATAAATAAGTCTAAATTAGATGCTAAAAATCGACGCATAAAAAATAAAACAATATAAAAGTCAATTATAAATAAAATTTTCATCCAAATAATATGTATACTTATAATTAATTGAAGCTTTTGGTATTTAAAATTGTTTAGGTAGAACACAGTATCGGAACTAAAAAACTAAAATAAACAAATTGAGAAAGAAAAGTAATAACGAATACAAATTTATTTGCTAACTTGGGAATAAAATTTAATAAAAACAAAATGGCATATCTTAGATAGAAATATAATTCAAAAATCTGGTGTGAAACAACACACGACTTTCTTTTACGTACATAGATATACAAATATGTAAAAGTCCAAAAATGATTAAAATATTATTTACTTTTATTTTAGGAACGATAATTGTAACGGCCTCCCATCCAAGTTAGTGGGCATGAACAACCTGCTTAATTCCAGAGATTTTCTCTGATAACTCGCTTCATCGCATTTTTTCAGAAAAACCTCTAAGTTTGTGTTAAAGGATGTCAAAGGCATAAGAACTGTAGCAAGTTTCAAAGAAATTGTTACAGCCGTTTTCGAGAAAATCGCAAAAAACTTAAATTTCGCAAGAATAAAGTGACACTTCTGGTCATTCAATTTGAACTAAATTCTTGTCTTCCCATGTACGGAAGATACACAACTTCAACATAGTTTTTGATTTTCATATGATGATTTGTTTTTGAGATATGGTATTCCCAACTAATACTCCAAGTACATTCAGTTACTCGATTTTTAAAAATTTATTAGAGAAGCTCCTTGATTAATATAAAACTAAGTTAAGTAGCTAAGAAATATACTAATTTAAAAAAAATCGTTAGAGCCGATTTCAAGAAAACCGTGAAAATGAGGAATTCGGAGAATTCTACTTCCGGTTACTCGATGTTATCCAAATTCTTGATTTGAGGCAATTATAACCTCAAATGTATATTTTTATTTAGCTAGGGCGTGGAGTTTCATGGTTATTTTATTCAGAGTTAATGGTGAAAGTACTTTCGGTTATTCGAGCTACGGAAGTTTTTGAGAAAAACCGCCTAGATTATATGCAAAGGCGTTAAATATATAAGAAAACCTCTAAAAACCAAAAAATAACAAGAGTAAAGTGGCATTTTCGGTTATCCGATTCTAGTGAAATTGTTGCAGTCGCGTGCAGTCATAGGTGCAACTGAACTATAAAATTTTTGTTTTTCTAGGACTTCTTGTTTTCGTGTTCAAAGGCAAACACACGCACACACACACACGCACACACACACACACACACACACACACACACACACACACACATACACACACACATACACACACACAGAGACACACAGACCAATTTCCAAAAACAAGATTTTCGTACTCAGTGGACCCGAAAACATGTATTTCCACTAAAATTTCGACATAGAAAGTTCTGGTCGAAAGTAATACTTTCTCTTTTACCTATATTTCAAATAGAGTAAGTTAAAGTAAAAATCAATCAAAGTATTACAGTATGAATGAATACGAAAATTATGTGTATCTTAACCCTAGAAACGGAATACGAGGGTTGCCTTTTAAGTAGTTACAAAAACTAGGAAAGAAAACAAATTTTTTGGTATAATCTGTTCTATTGTTTTTCAAAATATTCACCTTTAAGTTTTATACACTTTTGCATGCGTTCAAACCACTTCTCGAAGCATTTTTTCCACTCTGAAGTTGGTA